>PVIH01029507.1:0-13539 GCA_004025045.1 Sigmodon hispidus
GTGTGTCAACATTGAAAACTAGGAAGTAGAGGATATGTGTGTGTGTGTGTGTGTGTGTGTGTGTGTGTGTGTGTGTATAGTTCACTGTTAAGTGACCTTTCAGGAGTACCTTTAACTCTTTGGAGACTATATACTACATAAATACAATAAAATGATAGATTTATAAAACATAAAACTTCTTTGTTCCATGAGTATAAGATATACTATTTTTATACTCTGAGCTGTACCTTTCATTTTTTATAGCCTAGAAAGTATGTAGGTATATTACAAGGGATGGTAACTAAATATTTCTATTATAAAATATTTCCCCTGACACCTGAAATTTAATAATGTGGTGAAACAAAAGTTTTTGATCCTTATATATTTATTTTCACATATCTGTTACCAAAATAAACATAACATAGAGAACTGGTGAATTGGTTGGTGGGTTCCTTTACACTAACCTATCACTTTTACCAAACATATTCTTCACATTCTGGATTTTTTGCACATTTGTTTATGCTGTCTTTCTAGAGGTAATGTAAAACTCAAATCACTGACTTTATATAATGTAAAATGACTTTATCCTTTTATAAACATCTCATTTGACACCCAAATTCAAGCCTACTTGTTAGCTTTCAAAACAATTTATTTTCCAATGTAAGAAGGATGACAAGAATGATATAGAAAATTTGAAAGGGGCAAGAAGATAGGAGGAAGAAAAACCATTAACCACAATCCTAGCACTTAAGCAACAACCATAATTAAGAGTGTTGTCATGCTTACTCTTTAAAGCTTCATTTAGGTCCCACTTCTGGTGTACTGCCTTCTTTAAATCACTCTCTCCTCTATTGTCTATGTCATATTTATACTATTCATACACACCATACCCTTCTTTGTATAGTTAGTTAACTTGCTGTGACTTGTACTTCCAACTAGATTGTTTCAGCCTCGGCAGGGCTGAAAGCATGATTTATCCCATCAGGTAGATTGGACCCAACATTTGCTGACTGATTTAACCTAAAGGAACACAAACCATTATCTTAACGTGAGACAAGTAACTAGATCATGAAAATTAGAGCTTTCAGGTCACCTAACTTGTTGACTATTGCTTTTCTTTTCCTGGACACTTAAAAGGCTATTTAATGTGTCTCTTTCTCCACACCCACACACTGAATGCGAAGCACACTGATTAAGACCAGGACTTATTTAAAGATTCTCAATATAAGGCATAAAGGTGAAAGAAAAAAAAGAGGCTGGGAAAGATATAAGAAGGGAGAAGGGAAGAATGGAGAAGAGAGAGGGCACACAGACAGTACACAGGCAGAAAAGAAAAACGGAAGCTAGGAGAGGATATATAGTCTGGTGCTCAATCCAGTATGTGATTTGCCTCCAGCACTGTGTACAGGATCCCATCCACTTGTTCTGAGTCATACCCGATCTCACGAAGCTCCAAGTGAGGGAGGACAGAAGTAAGGAGATAGCTGACGTGGATACGTAGCCGCGTAAGCTTTGCCAAAGCCCTGTATGATAGAGTGGAGGGGGGCAGGAGAAGAGATGACATGAAGTCATTAGCCAACAGAATAAATTGAAGTACCTTCAAAATGGGCCTACATTTCTTAACAATTATGTCTCCATTAGGTGGAAGGAAGGCAGAAAGCACCATGTTATCAAACACAGGGATACTGGCTGCGGCTTTCTAAGATGACTTACTCTGTGGTTGCAATCTGTGGTAGTCAGTGAATTAAGACTTTCTCCCTGCTCTAGGATCAGTAACTGGGGATCTGAGATAACTCCCATTAGTACTCACGAGCTGATAGCTAAACCCTAGTAATTAACCTTTCTAGGTCATCTGCCTCTGGCTTCCGGTAGGAGACCTGGGCCTTCTGTAATACTTCCAGGTGTGTCTCTGTTTCTTTCAGTTTCTCTTTTAGTTCTTGCTTCTCCTCTTTGGTTCTTTCTAGCTCGGCCTTCAGAATCTGGAACTCAGCTTGGCGATAACCCATGTGCTTCTTGCTCCAGTATAACCCTTCTGTCTCCTGGGTGCTATAGGTCACCAATTCATGCTGAACTTTCTTAAATTCGGAATGCCAATGATTCTTCTCCTGTTCCAGCTCCTCTATCTGCAGTCCAAGAAAGAGAAAGACAGTGATCCATACAACCACAAGCTAGAGCATCCCAAGCCATTCCTACTAAACCTGTCCTATGGTTCCATTATTTATAATGGTTCATTATACTTAAGCAAATCTCTTGTCAAACTTAAAATACAGAGGGAAAGCCCATTGAGGCCCACATACCACAGACTGATTTAATGATGCATTTTGTTTAAAAGCTTTAGAGTATAAAAGAAATCACCAAAATACCAACACCCTAGTCCAGTGGTTCTCAACTGACTGGAATTTCAAAATGACCCTTTGACGGAGGTGCCTAAGACCATCAGAAAACATGGGTATTTACATTACGATTGATAACAATAGCAAAATTACAGGTATGAAATAGCAACAAAGATAATTTTATGGTTGTGGGTCACCACAGTATGACAAACTGTATTAAAGGGTCATGAAGCAAAGATGAGAAGCACTGCCCTAGTCCCTCGGTTAAAAGGACCTCCTTTTATCCCTAGTGGTATGGTATTGCCCAAACCTTTTGCCGGAACAAATTCCTTTCAGCCAAAACACGTTCCAATTTTTCTGTGGTTCTCTTCAACTCTTCTAGTTCTTTCTGGTTCTTTATCTTTGGCATGCTTCGACTTCCACTCTCCTGGCTGCCTTTGCCTTTCCCTGCAGTGGCTGCAGAAGAATAAGGACTTGGGTGCCACGATTCTGCTGCTGCCTTTCTTTTCCCTTCAAACTCCTCCCTGTTAAAGGGGATTAGCTGGATAGGAGCTCCTGAATCTGTAAGTCCCTTTGCAACACCTACTACAGCTACAAAAGGCCCTTTATTCACTTCCTTGTTAATGTTCTCGCTATTTCTGTTCGATTCTTCTGCTTCCAATTTTGGCATCTGATCTTCTAATTCTTCAGGAAGCATGGACTCCTCCTGGTCTTGGTCCTGGGACCCTGGACAGAGTGCTGGAGCTTCCCTGTTCTGTCCTGGATGCTTGTTTGCTTCTGGGTATTCTGGTAAGAGGTATGGTGGGGTACTTCGCTCAGAACTGGATTTCTCATGGATGTTTTCTTCTGGGTAGGCAGCAGCTGCTTCTCCCCTCTTGTAAGGACCAGACATGGAGTAATCTATAGGAGATGGTGTCATCTCGTTTTCAAATCTCCTTCGTTTCTCTGCAGGCTCCTCACCTAGGGCCAATTTGTATTTACTGCAAAAAGAAGCAATCCAATTGTAAGGTGTCACAGTATAGGTTAAGAATATTCTTATTCTACAAATCCCCTCCTCAAGGCAATATTCTTTCAGGTTAGGACTATTACTGACTGCCATGGTCGAGATACGGTTTCTTCCCTAAGAGTGTGCTAGAAGCTGTTCCTAGCATGTCAATGTTAACAGACAATGGGGAACTTTTTAAGAGGAAGCCCCTTTGTGGGAGGTTGTTAGGTCACTGAGAAGGGATTAAAGTAGCACTCATGGGACCCTGAGTTTGTTCTCAGGAAAATCAGATGCTCTAAAAGATATAATGGTTTTCTCTCGAACAGCATCCTAACACTGGTGATCCCACCCACCATAAGGCTGTCACCAGAGCCAAGATGACAGCAGCACCACACCATGCCCTGAATCTCTAGACCGGTGAGCTGAACAAACATCTTTTCTTGTAAAGTTACCCTGTCTAACATATTTTGTTACATCAACAAAGAATTAACAACCCCCCAAAACAAGCCTCAAATCCTTCACTCGTGCAATTGGATAAATTGGCAACTTGTGGTAAGGGAGAAATAAAGTTGGTATGTTTTAAGGGTCAGCATAAGAATAAAACAGGAGGAGAATAACCTTGCTGAAACATTTTAAAAATAAATTTTAAACCATCCTGATTGTGAAGCTTCCTGAGAGCAAATAGAGGAAGACAAACAAAAACTAAACACACACACACACACACACACACACACACACACACACACACACACACACATGCTCACACACAATCTCTTAACATGGAATGGAATAACAGGTCATCTAAAAAAAAGCCTAGCAGTCTATGCAGAGAATAAAGACAGCTTATTAATTTTAAAGTATGACAAAAACCTCCAGTCTCAAAGATATAGCACATTTTTATACTGCAATAGAACTCCATACAATTCCTTGGCAGCCAAGTGGATTATAGCTATTGCCCATTATTCACTTGTAAAAGTTAATTAAAACACAAGGCTCTAGTTAGAAACAAAGACATTTCCCCCTGATGACCAAAACTTTACTTGGTCTGGCACAAACTGGAGCTCCCTTTGTTCTTTATACAAACTCAGGATCATGATCTCAAATCACCTTTCTTTTTGGGCTGCTAAAAGTACTAATGGGTGAAGAATTTATCAAAACAGCCGGTGCCAGAGAAATCCATAGTGATTTTCTATAGGAAGAAAGATTGGAATGCCGTTTTCATTCTTGTAATTGCCCGAACCCCAGGTGACCAAGACATACCAAAGTAAAAACCAGCTATTGTCCTTTTAATGAGAAAGGACCAGATGTGTAATTAGCCTCCTCTGAGGACCTCAAGGTCTCCTGTATATCTGTGGTTTTGGAGAATAACTGTGAGATATCTCAATCTTAACTTCTTATAACACTCTAAGTTTTTCAGAACTCAGACAGGCCTGCCTCTTCTGTTATCCTTTAGCACTTTGTATGATACTACACAGAAAGAAGCGCTGGACATAGCAGTGTATGCCTGTAATCTCAGCACTTGGGAAGCTGAGGCAGGAAGATTGATGCAACTTTAACCTGGGCTACAGTACTCTCAGGGAGGGCTACAGACTGAATCTCTTAAAAAAAAAAAAAAAACAGAAACAAAAGACAAACCAACACAAAGAAAAGCAAGTTTTATGAAAGGTCTATAAAGTTGTATTATTTGCCTGATCTTCATTTGCCAAATTCTAAGGGCTCTGTTCATAATTATTTTCACTTTTGACTATGATCCTTCCTTTTAATAATCTTTAGACAGCCTGTTGATTCCAACCTATGGGAGGGCACATCTTCCACATTCTCTTAAGTCCTAGCCCCAAACTAAGTTTAGAACTGCTTAGCGCCTCTTTCTTCTTGGAGGTCCCAATGGTATCTCAACTCGGTGTGTATAAAACTGATTCTTCACCTTTTCCTTCAAATATGTTTCTTCTCTCCTGTTTCTTATGGTGTCAACATCATCAAACTGTTGGCAAGTTTTATAGGGTCAGTTAGACTATCTAAATATTAGCTAAGGCTATCATTACCCTTTTGGATTGTTGCAATGGCTTCCTACGACCTGTTTTTCCTCCAGCACATCCACTAAATTAATCTCATAAAGCCTGGCTTCAGTTTATGCAGTTCCTTTTTAAAAAAGTTTTTATGTGTTGCTTCCTATAACATAAAAATTTCTTAACTGGATAGTAAAGCCTTCCCATGCCAAAACACAAGGACCCTTTATGCTAGACAGTGTTTGAAGCCTTATCTGATTCTCTCAATTGGAAGGCAGATGGTAATATTCTCTTAACTGCTTTTAAGGGATAGTCAGAAAGAACTTGTAACTGACTGTCTGCAGATGCTAAGTGGCAGAGCTGGGGTTTACACTTTGGCCTGAACTTTATCTTCAATTACTTTCTTCACACACACTGGACAAACTGATTTGCTGGGTGATTTATTGTTGTGATCCATTTGACCACAATGTTCTATTTTCTAATATTATACATTTAAATCCTACTTGAGTTATACTTCAAATTTCTCTCTCTCTGTCTCTGTCTCTCTCTGTCTGTCTGTCTCTGTCTCTCTCTTTCTCTACATGGTATGTGAAAGCCAGCAGTCAACATTGTGTGTAGCTCCTTAAGAGTCATCTACCCTGATTTTTGAGGCAGGGTCTCTCACTGGGGCCTGGGGCTTGTGACAAGGCAAGGTTATCTGGAGAGCAGGTTCCTGGGGACTCTTCTGTTCCTGTTTCCTCCATAACAGGATAACAAGCATGCACTGTTGAATCTGGCTTGTTATGTGGGTGCTATGGATGGAACTTGGGCAGTAAGCAATTTATCGACTGAGCTATTCCCCTAGAACCTCTTGTAACAATTTAACATGCTTTTATAATATGCATTACTATCTACGGGATGTGTGTGTGATGTGTGTGTACATGTATGTGTACACTGTCTACTTGAGTACAGAATTACAACCTCCTTGACAGAGAGCACTTAATTGTGGTAGAAACAGATAAACAAAACTTTCCTGTAAGTGGAAATCAAAATAGGACCATCATACCAGATGGTGGTGGTGCATGCCTTTAACCCCAGCACTTGGGAGGCAGAAGCAGGTGGATCTCTGTCAATTCAAGGCTAGCCTGGTCTACAGAGTAAGTTCTAGAACAGCCAGGACTGCTACACAGAAAACAACATAAGTAGAACTATAGATTTCTGAAATTTGTTCTACATATCTCCAGAAACTCTGGTTCTTCTCTCTGGGAAATCGACCCTCATATGGGACTTATATCTACTCCTTTGCTAAAGATTACCAAAAATTGTACGTTTTTATATGCTAGGAATTCAACAACATTGTTTCCTTCTCACTTTTCTTTTTGTCGTATCTGTTGTTACTTTATATTTTAAATTACTTGTAAGTATTTTCCATTTTCTGACAAAACTACACATACCTTCCTTCTGCTACTTCAAAACGTTTCCTGGAGCTCTTTTCTCTATTTGACTCTGAGTGGAGTACTTCACCAACAACACGGAGAAGACTATATTGAAATAAGAATATTTTAGTTTTTGACATTCATCCTCATGTTTTTGACTCTGTTTAAGACATCATGATAAGCAAGTATAATTGCAAGTAGCAAGAAATTGCACGTGGCTACTGTGCAGTGTGTATGTACTCATTTGTGATGACCTCTTTTTGAAAATGCTGTGCACTTAACCATTTAGAGTATACATGTCCATCCACAGAAATGCTCTGCTTCAGACTTTGGAGTAGCTGGGATAACAAGGCTGACTTTTCATAACTAGTCTATTTATTTAGCATGTTTCCAACATTTATCCAAGTTGCATCAGTATATTTCTGTCTCTCTGGTGTTGATATGATTTGAGTATGCACCTCAATAATTTACATGCAAAAATCCCCCTTGTGAGATCAAAAATATGGAAACTTCATTCAAATATGTTTGGAGGTGGGGTCTTTGGAAGGTGATGAGGGTTAGATAAAGTCATCAGGGAAAACCTCCAATAACTACTGGTGAGAGTCATCAAAAGGAGGAGGAGAAATAAAAAATCAGGGGACAGAGAAGAAGAGGATAGTGGAGAGGGAAAGAGACTGACATTATAGAGAATAGAGATGCAGATACAGATGTGTGCTCCCTGTCTCTTGCCATGTGATGCCTCGCACTGCCTCAATACACTGCCAGCAAGGTCTTCCTTCTCCAGAGTTAGTGATGTGCTACTTATATTTAAAGCTTCTAGAACTAAATTAACTACATACATCAGATTCTTCATAGGGTTACACAGTCTCGAACATTTCATTATAGTAACAAAAAGTTTATTATTACAAGTCCTTTATATGGCTGAGCAACACCATTGTCTGGCTTTTTATTTTTAAATATTTTATTTTTTAAGAATTATATAATGTACTTTGGTAATATTCATCCCCTCCCCCAGCTCCTCCTCTATTTACTTCTTTCTACCCTCTTTCCCCCTTAGCTACTCAATTTTGAGTCTTCTTGATTTTCACTCCCATCTAGTCCAGTTTGTGTTATTAGACTAGTCTTGGGAGTAGGCCTACCCTGGAGTGTGGCTGACCTACCAGGGATCAGATAATTAAAGAAAACAGAGACATCTCATGTCTCATTAGATACAAAGAAAAGACCTTTGACAAAACACACCATTCCTTCACGATAAAACTCCAAGAGAAGGATTCAAATATCTCAACATATTAAAGACTCAACCAAATTTCCTCCATCTGATAAGAAATTACATTAAAAGCAAAGTAGCAGGAAACACACACACATACGAGAAAGAGAGAGATTTCTATACATAAACAATAAACATATTCAGAAGGAAATCAGGGAAACAATCCCATATTCACTACAGCCTCATAAAACTAAAATACTTTCGAAGTCCAAGGAAGTGAAAGACATATAAGAACTGTAAGACAGTGAGGAAAGAAATTGAAGAGGGTATTATATCATATTTTGTATTATCTACTAGGCTGATGGGAATTTTGGCTGCTTTTACCTTCTATCTCCTGTAAACAATGCTGCTATGAACATATCTGTATGAATACACATTTTCACTGTTCTAGAATATATATTTTGAAGCAGAATTACTGGATCATAAACTATTTCCAGACTATGCCACTGAAGCAACAGCATTGATATCAATCCATTCGGGTTCCGCTTTAGCCACATTATCACCAACAAGTGATTCTGTGACCCTTTGAAGACAGCCATCTTAGTGGCTCTGAGGTTAAAGCTCATTGTGCTTTTGATTTGCATAGCCTTGATGGTTGCTGATACGAACCTCTTTTCATTTGCTTCTTAGTCATCTGTGTATCTTTGTTGGCCCATTAAGCTCTTTTATTGGTGAGTTGTAATAGGTTTTATTAAACCTTATTAAAGAGTTGGAATCTTCATTGCATGCAACTTTTCTAAAGTGGGTTTCTACAATTCTATGGGTAGTTGGTTTTACTTTGTTGTTGTTGCTCCTGCTATTATTTTTGGAGACAGGGTTTCACTACAACTCAAGCTAGCCTTGAAATCTCAATTATTCTGCCTCCCATCACCTTATTGTCAAGGTTCTTTGCAGTTCTTTTTTTGGGGGGAAGGGGTAATTGAGACAGGTTTTTTGTGTAACAGCCTTGGCTGTCCTGGAAATCACTTTGTAGACCAGGCTGCCCTTGAACTCACAGAAATAAAGAGATCCTCCTGCCTCTGCCTCCAGAGTACTGGGAATAAAGGGGTACACCACCATTGCCTGGCTCATTTTGTTTTTAAAGATCTATTATTTATTTTTATTCATGTATGAGTATTTGCCTGCATGTATGTACTCACATTCATTGCATGTGTGTCTATACCTGCAAAGGCTAGAAGAGAGTTTCAGATTCACTGGATCTGGAGTTACAGGTGATTGTGGGTGTTGGGAACTGAACTTGGCTTTCTTGGAAGAGCAGCAAGTGCTCTTAATCACTGAGCCACCTCTGCAACTTCTCGACTCTTAATTTTTACACCTATCAATTGAACTATTTTTCAGGGTTTTTTTCCTGGTTTTGGTGTTAGATCCAAGAAATTATATACTAGTCTAAGGTTACAAAATCTTACTACTGCTTTATTTTCAAGGTTTTACACTTAGCTGCTACACTTAGGATCTGAAAGCCATTTTGAGTTAATTGTGAATAGTGCAAGGGTAGGGATTCACCTTTATTTTGCTGCATTCAAATCTATTGACTATAAATGAAGGGGTATGTTTTTATTTTCCACTGAAGTGTGTCTAATCTTATACCATTACTGCACTATATTGACTACTGTGAATTGTTAAAGGAGAGGCACTCAAACTTTTTTCTCTTTCAAAATTATTGCACTGATTCTATGTTTCTAGCATTTCCAGAATTTTAGGATAACACTGTTGATTATTGCAAAAGAGACATCTGGTGTTTTGGAAAAGGTTATACTGCATCTGTCAAGACCAGTTTGAGGCTACTGTGATTGATTTTTAAAGTGACAAGCCCTTTAATAACAGAAATGACAGCTGTCTTTCTATTCATATAGGTTGCATTTAATTCAACAATATTTTGGTTTTTTAGTGTATAGGTATTGTAAATATATTCTAAATATTTTTAAAGCTATCATAAATATAATTGTTTTTGTTTTTTTATTAAATTTTGTGGTTCTTTCAAAAATGTAAATTTTTTGTCTTGCTGATATTTCTCTATTATTTTGCTATTCTCTATTTCATTTCCACTTTAACTTTTAATCATTTCCTTTCTTCTGTTTAATTATACTTAGTGATTTTTTATTGTGCCTTCCCAATTTTCATTATGAAATTTCTCTTTTCATATCTAGAATATATTTTTTTGTTTCAATGTTCATACTTTGCCTGCTTTGCCTTGTAGTCCAGGTTGACTTCAAAGTGACAGTGATCCTCCTGCCTCAACCACCTGAGTGCTAAGATTACAGGTATATACCACCACATTTGGCATTCAAACATTTTTTTCTGGTGTTAGAATAACTTGCTAGCTCTCTTAAGTTGCTGTTTATATAGTATGCCATTTTCTGTCCTTTAATTTTTATTCATCTGCAGATCTGAATCTTAAGTGTCTCCCTCTAGCTGGCATATCTAGACTTTTAAAGAAAATCCAATGTAATTAAATTTGTCTTTAATGAAGTGTGTAATGCTGAAATGTTGTGCTTATTATTGATATGGTAGAATTTATAATGGCTATTTATGGTTTGCTTTCTATCTGTGTTATGCCTTCTTTGCTCTTTTGCTTCTCCAGTATTGTTACTTTTTATGTTACATAGACATTTTCCAGTACATTTACAAATCTAACTAATTTTATTTTAACTCTTTTTCTGGCTGATTATTTTGTATATGTAAGTATGTGTATGTACACAAGCATGTGCTACATATAGTCTATGTATGCAACTCAGAGAGTAACATGTAGGAGTAGACTCTCTCTTTTCATCCTGCAGATTCCAGGGATCAAGCTCAGGTTATCAGGCTTGGTATGAGGCGCCTTTACCTGCTGAACCATCTAGCTAGCCCAAGATTATTTCAGCAATTATTTTTTTTGCAACAATACATTTTCTGAGGAGGTTATATAAAGAAAACAGAGCAACTACAATTTTTTTTCCAAGAAAGAATTTCTCTGTATAATCCTAGCTTTCCTGGAACTCACTCTGTAGACCAGGCTGGCTTTGAACTCAGAGATCTGCCTGTCTCTACCTCCTGAGGGCTGGGATTAAAGGCATGTGCCATCACTGTCTGGCACAAGACAGTGTTATTTAATTTTTGCTGCCTTCATTTCTGAATGTGCATCAGAGGTCTTCTCTCTACTGTTACCCTAATGTAGCCTTGCTACCACCCATTTTGTTTGTGTTGATTATTGTCAAAAATATTTATATTGATATACAGAATAAGTACGAGGATAAAACTTGATAAACATCCACAATTACATATAAATGTTTTAAGTAATTATTCCTTTAGATAAGAATGGTCTATAGAATGAAGAGTAACATTGTTTTGTAGAACATTACATAATCTTTATCAGCATTCAGATTATTGTCTCATTTCATAAGAAATTACTGAAAGATAGCCCTTGCCTGAAAAATGGTTTTTAGTAATTTTTTATATGGCAAGTCTGCTAGCAGTATATATTCTTACAGCTTTGGAGTATAAATTTATACATAAGAATAAACTTATCTCATTTAATGTCTTAAAGATAATTTTATTGAAATCAAGGTTTTGTTGACAGTTATTTTTTCTAGTACTTCAAATATTTCATATTTCTTTAGTCTCTTTCATATTGTTATAACAGCCTTAGTAACTTATAAGGAAAGAGGTAATTATTCTGGTTCCTAGTTCTGGATACTGTCAAAATCTAGTTGGCTTCTGGAGGAAGTCTCACTGCAGGCTATTTATGACAGAAAGTAGAAGAGCATGCAGAAGACAAAGCCCTTTATAATGCTAGCACCTCTTAACGGTCTGATGAATACTACTCCACTGGTAATTAAATGTCAACCCAAGTTTTGCTGGGGACAAACCATATCCCAGTCACAGTAGCATACCAGTACCTTCTGATTTCCAGTGATTTTTTTAAGAGAAATTACCTGTTAATCTTGAGACCTACTAGCACAAGGCCATTCACTTTTACTTTCTGCTTTAGAGATGTCCCCCCTGCCTCTGGCTTTCAGTGTTTTAACTATGATGTGACTGGATGTTTATGTATTTTTTAGTTTATTGTACTTAAGTGTCCAGGCTAATGTCATCCACCAAATCTGAAAAGGTTTTAACCAACGTTTTATAATATCATTTCTACTTCCTTTTCTCTGTCTCTTCTTCACGTGATGTTATGTATAGTTGGTGTGTGTCTCCATTTTCACTTTTGTCTACGTTCTTCTGATTGAATAATATATAATTGAGTGTTTCAATTCTGATAATTTGTTATTCTTCTTACTCTTAATATATGTTGTTGAGTCCTTTTGGAGAAATTTTCATGCCTGTTCATGTACCTTTACATGCAGAATTTCTATTTGCTTATTTTAAAAAGTTTCTGTTATTCATTGCAATCTTTTATTTGATGAAACAGTATATCCATTCTTGCCTAAAAACTTTATCCAGAGTTTCCTTCAGTCTTTGAATATATTATTAAAAGTTGCTTTGGGTTCTATCTTCTAAACTAAATACCCAGGTATCTTCAAGAACAGTTTCAACAGTCTATTTTTGCTTCCTACATACAGTTTATGCTTTCATATTTCCTTGCATATCTCATGATTTGTTTTGGACACCTAAATATTTTAGCAAATATAGTATAAAAATTCTGGACACTATGGGGGTCAGAGGAATATTTTTGGGAGTAGGTTCTCTCCTTCCATCATGTGGGTCTCAGAGATTGGACTCAGGTTATCAACCTTGCCTGCATAAGCCTATACCCACTGAACTATCTTGCTGGTCCTAGGTTTGTTTTTTAAATTAATGACTTAGATGAACTGACTCCTTGGAGTCTATTTCCACCTTATTTTGCAGCTTCTGAAAATGTAACTCAGATAGTTTTTTTTTTTCTTGACTTTAGGTGTTCTTCCTCCAGACAACCCAGGGCTCACTCTTGGTCTATAATAGGCCACTTATCATTTATTGGTCCTTTTGGATCTGTCTATAATATATCTTCTACAATATAAAACTGGGCATAATGGAGGCAATCAGAAGCTTGCTCCTCCCAGGTGAAACCAGTTTTTCTTGGCAACAGAAGTATCTTTTAAGCTTTTTTTTTAAAAAACTTTATTTATTTATTTATTTGCCTTGGTGTTTGCCTGGAACTGGAACCACAGACAGTTGTTAGCTGCCATGTGGGTGCTGGGAATCGAACCCGGGTCCTCTGGAAGAGCACACGGTGCTCTTAACCGCTGAGCCATCTCTCCAGTCCCCTTTTAAGCATTTTTTAAAAATAACAAACTCATCAGCTTTTGGCATGAATAAAAACTACAATCACTAATTCTTTCCTTTGCTGACACACTTATGGCTATTTTAGAACTTAGTTTATACCACCTTTAAGGAAACTTGTGTCTACTGGAGATATGTTCACACAACACTGACTATTCTATCACCTTGGATCCCTTATTAACCTAAAAGATACCTTTCATAAAGCACTCAAATTTATGTAAAGTGAATTAACAGAAGTAAATAACTTTTTTAAAACAGAAAACAAACAAGCTGTTTTCCCATAAAAGGCTGCGATTGACAGCCTACATTC
>PVIH01029508.1:0-13538 GCA_004025045.1 Sigmodon hispidus
ATTGAAACCACAGACCTGGAAGGTAGCATTCAGGTTATATCCAGCTGCAGTACACTGTCTTCAACAACAGAGGCTCACCTTCAACTGCTGAGAGCCAACTCAGAGCAGCTGTGATTGTCTGTGCTTGGGAAGTCACTTTGACTACTTGGGATACTGGGCTGAGTACTGAGGTAGGTTTTTGTTAGTTCTTAGACAATTTTGGACAATATATTTTGCTCAGGATTACCCACACCCTCTACCAACACTTCCCTGTGCCACACACACCTCTGTAGTCAGCCTACTTTGTGACCTTTAAAAACAAAAAAACTCATCAAGTTCACTTGTGCTGCTCTGCACCTTTGAATGTGCATCCATGCACTGTCACATGGTCAAGATACCAGCGAATGTACCTTAAAAGTAATCTGACTTCCCCTCTCCCAATAGCTATCAATTACAAAGAAGTCGTCAGCTAGAACTGTGATTTCTTGCATAACTCTACATTTTTTATATGAACTGGCATAGACATTGGCCTTGTCACAAATGCTGTGAATTTATATTGAAAGTGTACAGCTCTGTCAGGGAACAGTTTTCTTATAGACATCTAACATCTTGACATCACCAAGTCTTCTCAATGATCTTTTAGTCTGGGAGTGGGAGTTTGTCATAGACATACCCCATTTATGGCTGAGTGTCCCACCGCTTGTGTACCTTAACCAGTCAAATGTCAAAGGTATTGGAAAGACAAATTATGCATTTACTAAAACCAGAATTAAATCCCAGAGTTCGCAAAGGAGGTGGTCTAGAAGTCACACACAGGTCTGAGGACATAGTGACAATTGGTAGCTCCTGGGAGAGGGAGATTCAGGTTTTTAAAGAGTATCTCCTCCAGTAGGTAGACCACTGTTCAGGAGTTGGTCCCATACCCAAACCAGTTTGGACAGCACATGTTGGACTTGGTGGATTAGAAAACCAGAGGGCATGAAGTTGGGTTTCTATGGATGTGGGAGTGATTATTGTGTCTGGTATAATTTGTGAATGGGCTGTGTGTTTGAATATGACTAACATGTACTTGATGAAATCTCCAATGAAGTATTATGGAACAAAAAAATTCAATGTATACAATCTTTTCATCTACTCCAGTAGCCTCCTAAGCATCCCAGACATCCTTGAACACACCTTTGAAAATTCACTGGTCTATTATTGTACTACTTTGTCATGCCCACCATTCTTCTGCCTTGGCTAGTAGCTGTATGCCTGCCCTTTGTCCTGCAGAGTCACAGATCATATGAAGGGACACCTAGTAGAAGCTGGTTATTACTACTCTAAAGTCAATAAGCATCCAATGGTTTAATCATTGATATAAAACTAGGCATGAGTCTCATGTGAGAGCTGCAAATCTTTAGTAGTCACCTATTATGCCCTGAAGCCCTGCAGTCTGAACACATGGATATGCTCTCTCCCTCTCAACTGCCATTACATCAATATAGGTTGATGGCCAAGGAGACAAGATTGGGACAATTATGCCCCTTATTCATGGGAACAGAGGGGCCAGGGATTTGTTACTTCAGGTCCTGGAGCACATGCTCACTAAGTAGTTGTTGCCAGTCAAACCATGAATGCACACTTTTGTTATACACGGCTGTATATCCTGGTCCATAAAAGACACTATATCTGGTTTTCACTTCAGACTTTCTCATTAGATGGATCTGAAAGATACTTTTAGGATTAAGATAGCCTTCTGCTCTTTCAGTGGAATCAAGTTATGTTTCTACTACCTTCGTGAGACACATGCATATAACCACACAAATACACATGCACACTCAGACACATCACTAGAACAATAAAACTAATCTCATGAAAAAGGATACTGATTCAAAGTTGGGATTAGAAACTGATATAATTTTTATACTCAATCATTTGATTGTCTTTCTGTATTTAGTTCTGGAGAAACCACATTCAAATTTATCAGGGTTTTCCATTTAAATTTATCTTAAAAAATGTTTGAAGCCAGACTGGTCCTAAGATCTCCAGAGGCCAGGCTGGATTGAGGAACTCTAGGTGTTCAACTTCAGAAGACTTCAGCTTTACTGGAGCACAGACTGGTACTTGGAACCCCAGAGACCAGACCAGATCTAGGGACCCCAGTTGGCACTCTGTCCCCTGGACTCGTTATCCTGATCAACAACTTTGGAAGAAGACTTTGGTTTCTCCACAGTCCATGCTGTATCTAATGACCCCTAGCCTGACAAACCTCAGAGGAGCCACCCTATTGGATCTAAAGACATGCCCATCACTAGAACCTTCAGTTATTTAGGCCAGAAGACCTGAGGGAAAAGAGAATTCAAACAACTAAGCACTCATCTAAGAAGGAAAATGCAGGAATCAACACCTAGTATTATATTTCCACATCCAGAAGCTTAAATGGCAGTGTATGAACATAATCAACAGCAGAAAGGGAAATATGAAATGACTATACTCTAGCTATCCTGCAACAGTAGGACCAAATCAATCCTACATTGCTAAAGCATAAGAAAAATGACCTTTAAAATTAGTTTGTGAATATGATAGAGGTCCTTCAAGAGGATTTGAACAAATCTTTTAAGGATAATGAATGATGGACAAACAGATATTAAGAAATAAATCCCATTTAGCTTGGTTCTTCAGATATGTTCTCTTAATGTCCTGGAGCTGGCTTTGATAGTAAGTATAGATTGCTAAGTACTTGTAGTGGGATTATGCTGGTAATGTAAATATTCGTCCTACCTATGGGTTTAATAAAACCTGATTGGCCAAAGGCAAACAGAAAGTGTAGGGAGGTCTACCAGGCTAAGAAAACTCAGAAACATCTCAGAGCAGACACAGACACCAGAGACAGATGCTCAGAGCTGCCACAGAAAAAACTAGGAGATAACAGCAGACACAGAGGAAAGAAGCTGAAATGCTGCTATGAGAAAAGTACCAAGCCGGCACTGCTGAAGAAGATGGGCTGAGTTCAGATGAAGGAGCTAGCAAATTATATGCCTGGGCACTAGGTCAATCAGCATAAAAATAATATATGCCTATGTGTGATTATTTGAGGCAAAGCAAGGCCAAGAATAAGGCTAAACCTTTGGTCCAGGTCCAGAAAGTCCGGGCCAGAATCATTTACAAAAAGTACTAAATAAGGTAGTACCTTCCATCCATGCCATAAAGCCACTCAATGGATATTTTGAGGAAATAATTGATAAGTGATATAATAGTTTCATTCAATGTTTGATCTTGCTAAAGGGGAGAGAATGAGATTTCAGAATGTAGAGGTTCTAAAGGACCAATGGAGACAGTCAAGAAGATGTAGCAGTGGAAACAAAAATGAGAGTTGCTGCTCATTATCTGCTAGTGCCTGTCAGTGATATGACTCAGGAGAAAATTTTTCTGGAAGAGAATGCCAGGGCACAATGTAATAAAGAGTCCTTGGAGTACTAGTAACATGGAAGATGGGAAGTCCCCAAGATATGCCTGGTAACTATCCATCCAGGATCAGCTTGGTAATTTAGGGCCACCATAAGAAAGAGAAGGTGCTCACTGTTGGATCTCAGGACCTTGTATCTGCTGCAGTGTAGCTCTGTTCTGATTACTAATTGACTGATGTTAGATCACTTTCCCAGATTAATCCATTAATTTATATATGTATTCACATGCAATAGGGCTGTGGCCTAGCCACTCCTGCTTATTCTTCCTATCCAGCTTATTAATGGGATAAAGATTTCCATTTCTGTTTAAACCCATGGGAAGAGTGTATAATGAAAGTGGTAGTTTTTTTCAAGCTTCAGGAGGTACCCACAAAATTAGCAGAGAGAGAGAGAAAGAGAGAGAGAGAGAGAGAGAGAGAGAGAGAGAGAGAGAGAGAGAGAGAGAGAACCCAAAAAAGAAAGTGTTAAGTTTTAAACCTGTGACAAATGGCTGAAGTACATATCAAAATGGACAAATAGCCATCAGGTTCTCACTGCATCCCTCAGACCCTACCCATTACAGGGTCCTCCTCATTGGCATACCCTGTCCCCTACTCTGAATTCTCTATCTCAGGGGGTGGGCTAATCTTCCTAATATAATTCAACCATTTTACTTATCCTGGCTACTGCATCTGTTTCCCTTCTCTCCCCCCTTCACTCTCCTGTCCCTCCTCCCTCATCTCCTCACATGGCATAGCTCAAATCTGGTCATATGCACTCTGGATTCTCCTAGATGTCCTTGCCTCTCACTATCCTCTCCCTTTTATTTACAATAAATGTTCTCCACCATACCTAAGAGCAGTCATTTCCTTTCCTTTGTATTTCTTTATTTTATTCAAAAAACATAACAAGAAAAATAGCAAGGCAAAAATGACCATCAAATTTCTTAATACAAGGTGATGAGTATCTGTGACAAAATGCTAATGGAAAAGTTCCTCCCTTTTCCCAAGCAGCTATCAATTGCCAATATCACCTTAGTTATAGATGGGACATTAAAACCTACCTACCCTTTCTATCTCACCCTCATTGAAGGCCACACATCCAAGAGTATATGGACAATGTAAACAGTAATTTATTTTATTTTTAAAGAACATGCAGTGTTGTTTGGGGATAGATCTGGGAAGATATAGAGAGAAAAAATGAGTATGATTATAATGTATGAAATAATTAATACAATGAGAAAATAAAATGCATATACACATATGCCATACATATGAATAGGAATATGCTTTTAACTTTTTCTACATATTTGTAACGGTGACACAACAAATGCCACACCCACTATAAATGATGCCTAATGACTCAAACTGATGCATGTTTATTCATGGTGAAAATTCTAGACCAACAGTTCTATATAGCAGTTACGCAGTTCCATTTAGAATCACAAATCCTTACTTTTTGTGCTACCACCAGCACATGCCCATGCAGACAGGGAGACAGGTGGTACATTGACTTCTGAGAGTCCATGCTCAGGGGGATAGTCATTACATTGTGCATGTGTGCGTGTGTGTGTGTGTGTGTGTGTGTGTGTGAGAGAGAGAGAGAGAGAGAGAGAGAGAGAGAGAGAGGGAGAGAGAGAGATTACATGTGTTCATGTGCTGATGCATGTGTTTGTGTATGAATGCACATGTATATGTATGTGTACATACGAATATGGCAAGACGTATATGTGGTGGGTGTTCAGAAGACAACTTCATCCTTGGATATCAGTCTTATTCTGTCTTAAGACAGGATCTCCTTGTTTTCTTGTTACATATAACAAGCTAGCTATCCTGTGCACTTCCTAGCACTTTTGTCTTCATCTGCCATCTCACCATGGTAATTCTGGTATTAGAGATGCTTACTACCCAGCTTTTTATGGTTTTGGGGAAGTTCAGTTCAGGTCTTCATAGCTGTGTGACAGCATTCTACCCACTGAGCCATCTTCATAGCCTCTTTATACTGTTCTTTCTATGTATGAGAATCTGCTTATACCAGCATAAGCAATTGATTAGTTATTTCTGACAGCTTCATGTATAAAATGGAAGGAAGAACTTATTAGAAACTTTCAAGAGCTCAAAACAAACTCATGAAACTACAAAGAGCCAATACACATGAAAATATTCTTGTTCAATCTTGTTCACAATAATTCACTTTAAAAATTCAACCTTAAAGTAAATTAACAAACTAAATGAGTACACTATCAAAATGCAGCAGGTGCTATTATCCCAGTGTGTGTGTTTGTGTGTGTGTGTGTGGTTATCAAGCTGTCAAGATTACCTCTCTGATGACACCATGGCCTTACTTCTGCCAAATTTCTAACCTTCATTCTTTGATGTTTCTAGGATAGCCAGTTCCCCTGAAAGTAGGCAAGAAAAGGTCACTCTAGTAGGTCATTATTAGAAGTGTTGTCAACGTAGAAAACATCAAGGAAAGCTAAACAATATTTCATCCAGATGACTCAGGAATGGAGCTTAAATGTAACCCGCTTTAAAAACAAAAAAACCTGCAAAGGCCTTTGGCCCAATCACAGACATTTTTTGGTTAATCTCAGCTTAGCATATAATACCAATTACAATAATTAAAATCTTGTACTTTTGACCAATGTGAGGACTTTGCTACCAACCAGAGGAAGAGCTCTCCACAGATCTAAGATGGAAATGGCAAATTCAGGCTTTTAACTGCAAAGTAGCTGGTACCAAGAGTTTCAAATATCCCTGACTGGGTATTGGCCTTCAGAAGATAGGCCAATTAGATGTGGTCTATGGAAATGTGTCAAGACTTGTGCAGAATGTTTGAGACAGCTGGTGCAAGCATTAGGATAATCTAGGTGGATGTTAAACATATAGTCCCTGTGCTCAGACAGCTTAGATGGCAAGAGAGTCTGGCAACTGCTAACTAGGGAGTTATATTGCTATAGTTTCACCTTCCTTGCTTATTTTTAGAAAACTAAACACCAGGAAGAATACTAACATATAGAGTTCTTAAAAAATAAGCTATGAGAAACTTTAACACAATTTATCCTGTTTGTCTCAAGGGCGAAGTGGCTCTTCTTCATTTTCCTAACTGGACCCTTTTGGAAGTGTTGACCTGTCAAATGCTAGACCCGGGCTTGCCATTTACAGTAGTCTTACAGTGTCTGTGAGAAAGTAAACTACTGGGGAATGTGGACTACTCTAGGTTGAGAGTGCATCCTGTCAGACAGCATGACTAGGTTGACTCCAAATTGGTTAAGGTAGACTGACTGCTAATATTATCAACTTTAGAGCATCTGTATCTGCCTAGAAAAATAGGTATCTTGGTGTCCCTATAAAGCATATGCATTTGCTATTTTTTAAATGCCATGGTAAAACATGACCAAAGCAACTTAAAGAATTTATTTTGGCTTATGCTATAACTTGCATGGCTTTGGGGTTAACCTGATGGGTGATAGGGGATAAAAAACTGGCAGCCACAAAAATACCTAACTGGAATTGGGTGGGCTGTACACTCTGAGGGAAACATACCACCAGAAGCAGTGGCCAGGGAATATCAGCACATTCATTATATACAGTTTGAATGTGATAAAGGGTATGCAAACCTCAGTTTGGGATCTTTATAGAGGAATAGTCTCAGGCTCCAGTCAAATGTGGCAAGAAATCTGTGGTTGATAATTTCTATACTCTGTCAACATCTATACTAGGACTAGGGTAAGGCCTTAAAATTTACTATGGGTTTGAGGCATTTGGGTCCTTTACAGGCTATTCTCATGTCAATAATATACATTCACTCAGAACTTCTTCAGCTCCACAAAGGATTCTAGTTCTAGAGGGATAAGAGTTCATGATGGCAGAACAGAGACATGGTTGCAGGAGCAGGAAGCCCACATTTTCAAACCTCAAACATGAAGCAGAGAGTGCAAAGTAGAATCAGATGAGGATTTTTACTCTCAAAGCCCAACCCTAGTGACATACTTCCTCCAACAAGGCCATAATGCAAACAGCACCACCAACTGGGGACCAAGCACTCAAATGTCCTAGACTACAGGGACATTTATCACTCAAAGTACCACAGAGATTGCCTAAATTAAGTTTACATGTGTGGAAAGACCCACCTTAATGGTTGATGGCAAAATTTCACAGCATAGGGTCTTAAACTAAAGAGGATAAAATGAATTAGCATGCTTCCATCAAGCATTTCTTCCTGACTATAGGTGTAATATGAACAGCTGCCTTGTGCTCCTCCCATAATGATGTCTCTCCATGATGGACTGTGTCTTGGAAGCATAACCCCAAATAAACCCTTTTTAAAGTTGTTTTTGGCAGGATATTTTGTCATAATGATCTAGTGATAGGATCTAGGAGAATTCCTACAGAGCAGCTGGTCTCCATTCTTGGTTGGAATTCAGAAGAAGTAGTTTCTAATATGGTCAAAGGAGTGTCTCAACAATAATATAGATGAACTTATCATTGACTAAAAGTGAGAGAAAGCAGGCAAAAAGCAACATCTTCCTTCTTCCATGTCCTTTTGTGTGGTTTAGCCCAGAGCCAATCAAAAAAATCCCTAATAAGTCAAGCCAGCTGCTTGTGTTTCAGGTGATTCCAGATGTAGTCTAATTGACTACCAAGCTTAGCCATGACAGCAAACCTCTACAAGCTCCAGTTTAGTGTGCACAATAGTATATTCTGCTGTTCTAGTCCATAATTATCTGATTATTTATCTGTGGCTTATATAGGCAGTCTCTGTAATGGGATTGTATAATTGTTGTCAACTTCAGACTCACCTGCCCATTAAATTTACTTAACACAGGCATGGGTTAATTCCCTAACTATATTGGAATATACCCAGTGTTTATTTATAGCACCTAAGCAGAAGATATGTGGAGGTGAGGAGTTCAGAACCATTGAATATCTAAGTCACTGATGCCAGACATGTGCACTATTTATAGCTATAAAAGATACATGGATACAATTCTGTTCCTATTCCCAGGGTGCCTTTTTAGTCTCCCTCTTCCAAGAAGCATTCTGATTATGAGTTGGATGTCCCTTAATCATAACTAAACCTGATGATTTTGAGGACACATCTGGACACCTCCCATCCCTAAAGATTCCATAGAAGCTACTTCATTGGGAAGGAATTTCTTAAGAATCAACAATTCTCTGAGCTAAGCATAGATTCAAAGTAAAGACTGACCAGGGGTGGAGAGTAATTCCCTGCAACAGGTGAAGAAGAGAGCAATGCCTTGATGTACATGACACAGGTAAGTGAAAACTCACATCTCCCTGTGGCCCTGGGCACACATAAAGAACTACTAAAGCATTGTTGAAATATTAATAACTAGTAATATTAGAAATAAATTCTTTAAATTTCTACTGATATTTATTTTCCTTCAAACAAGCAAAGATATTAGGCAGTGGATGCTGGATTCTAACTTGATATCCTGGCTGCCTTGAGCAAAGCATAGATTATCAGCTAATCACATTGTCTGTATGCAAAGACCAGGAGTCTTGAAAACTCCAGGGACTTCTAGACAAAATTACAAAAATATCAGATGATTTCCCTGGCTTCTATAGGCATGGTTCCTCCAGGGTTGTTTAAAAAATTCTTTGTTCTGGGGCCACTGGACACACAGCTAAGAAGTGAGAGCCATCCCTTTCCTCAGGCCAAGTAGAGACCCAGGCCTGGGGATGAAATACACCCTCTGCAGTCCACCCATTGCAGAAAACCACAATCTGCATAATCACACTGCTATTACACAGGACCAGCCGAGCCATTGGACACACAGCTGTCTAAGAGCCCCCAGGTCTACAACAGACTAAGACCCAACCAAGAGCTGATCAAGAGTACACTGAGGAAACAATGGGGAGATTCCAGTGCAAGAATACATACAACAATACAAATATCAGCAAGATACCACCAGAAGAAGAAGGTGGTTCTACAGCATCAAGAAATGAACATAAAAATGAAGAGGAAATACAAGGAAATGATCTTATAAACATCTTTATGAAGCTAATAGCAGCCTTAAAAGAGGATATAAAAAACTCACTTAAAGAAATAGAAGGAAATATAAAGAAAAAATAGAAAGAAATGAACAAAAAGAAAACCAAGACAAAGAAAACAAACAGGTAAAAGAAACATTCCAGGAATTAAAAACAAAAATAGAAGCAATAAAGAAGGCACAAACCAAGACAAAGCTAGAAATAGAAAATCTGAAGAAAAGACCTAGAACCACAGATTCAAGCATAACCAATAGAATCCAAGAGATAAAGGAGAGAATCTTTGGAGTGAAAGACTAAATAGTGGAAATAGATATATCAGTTAAAAAACCACTAAAACCAAAAAGGCCATAACACAAAATGTCCAAGAAATCTGGGATGCAATGAAAAGGAAAAACTGAAAAGTCATAACACGAAATGTCCAGGAAATCTGGAATACAATCAAAAGGCGAAACCAAGAATAATTGGAATTGAAGAACAGCAGCTCAAAGGCACAGAAAATATATTCAACAAAATCATAGAAGAAAATTTCTCCAACCTAAAAATGGAAATGCCTATAAAGATACAGGAAGCCTACAGAACACAAAATAGAGTAGACTCACAAAAAACTCTGCTTGCCATATAATAATCAAGCCATCAAACCTACAGAACAAAGAAAAAATACTAAGAGCTGCAAAGGAAAAAGATCAAATTAGCGATAAAGACAAACCCATCAGAATAATACCAGACTATTCAATGGAAACAATGAAAGCAAGAAGGTCCTCATCAGAAGTTATACAGATGCTAAAAGTTCATGGATGCCAACCCAGACTACTGTACCCAGCAAAACTATCAATCACCATAGATGGAATAAACAAGATATTTCATGAAAAAAACAGATTTAAACAATACCTATCCACAAATCCAGCTCTACAAAAAGCCCTAGAGGGAAAACTCCAACCTAAAGAAACCAGAAATACCCAAGTGACCACAAATAATCAATAAGCCCACAAAAGAAACCCCCACCAAAACAGGAAATTCACACAAGCTACCACCAAAAATAACAGAAAATAAAAGTAATTGGTCATTAATATCCATTAATATCAATGGAAACAATTCACTTATGCAAAGACACACCCTAGCACAATGGATATAAAAACAGAAGCCATCCTGCTGCATCCAAGAAACAAACCTTAATTTCAAACACAACACAAACTCAGAGTAAAGGGTTAGGAAAAGACACTCCAATCAAATGGTCCTAAGAAACAAGCAATCTATAGATTTAGTGCAATACCCACCAAAATCCCAACCCCATTTTTTTTTTACAGAACTTGAAAGAACAATACTCAACTTTACACGGAATAACAGGAAACCCAGGATCACCAAAATAATCCTGCCGAATAAAAGAACTTCAGGAGGCATCACCATCCCTGACTTCACGCTATACTATAGAACTGTATATACTGTCTGGTACTGGCATAAAAATAGAGTTATAGATCAATGGATTTAAAGACCCTGACATTTATAAACACATCTATGAACACCTGATTTTTGAAAAAGAGGCCAAAAATATCCAGTGGAAAAAGTTATTACCTTCATCAAATGGTGATGGCATAACTGGATAGTAGTATGTAGAAAAATGCAAATAGATACAAAAATATTACCTTGAAAAAAACTCAAATCCAAGTGGATAAAACACAACATAGACACAGCTATACTAAAATTGATAGAAAAGAAAGTGGAAAATACTCTCCAACGCATTGGCACAGGTGACCACTTCCTAAATATAACACCAGTAGCACAGACATTAAGAAAAACAATTAATAAGGGGGACCTTCTGAAACTGAGAAATTTCTGTAAGGCCAAGGACATTGACAATAAAGCAAAATGACAGTCTATAGAAGGGGAAAAGACCTTCACCAAACTTATATCTGACAGAGGACTGATCTCTAAAATATGTAGTGAACTCAAGAAATTAGAGTCCATTACCTTAAATAACCCAATTTAAAGATGTGTTTCAGGACTAAAAAGGGAATTCTCAACAGAACAATTACAAATGGCTGAAAAGCACTTTAAAAATTGCTTATCATCTTTAGCCATCAGAGAAATGCAAATCAAAACAACTATGAGATACCAACTTACACCTATCAGAATGGCTAAGATCAAAACCACAGAGAACAGCATATGCTGGAGAGGATGTGGATCAAGAGGAACACTACTCCATTGTTGATGGGAGTGTAAACATGTACATCCACTGTGGAATGAAGTATGCTAGTTCCTCAGAAAACTGGGAATCAATCTCCCTAAGGACTCAGCAATACCACTATTGTGTATATAAACAAAGGACTCACATTTGCACTCCAAAGGCATTAGCTCAACTATGTTCATAGCCACACTGTTCATAATAGCAAGATCATGGAAAAAACCTAGATTCCCCTCAACTGAAGAATAGATTAACAAACTGTGATACATCTGCTCAATGGAGTTAACAAAAATGATTTCCTAAAATTCTCAGGCAAATGAATGGATTTGGAGAATATCCTCCTAGTAGAGGTATCACAAGTCCAGAAAGATGAGCAGGGGATGTACTTACTCATTAGTGGACTTTAGACAAAAAGCAAAGAACACCCAAGCTGCAAACCACAACCCCTGAAAATCTTGGAATCAGAAGGAACTTAAGAGAGATATCCAGAGTTTCCCCTAGGAAGAGAAAATAGAGAAGACCTCCTTAGCTAATTGGGAACATAAGGAGTTGCAACCAAGAAGAGGTGGGAACAAATCATGAGAGAATAGGATGATTGAGTGAGAGGAGCAACAATGAAGGAGAAAAAAAAGAGATGTAAATCTTAATAGAGGAAGCCAATGTGGGGTTGGAAAGAGACCGGGTTCTAGGGTAACATACAGGAACTCACAGGATGTCCCTGCCTAGGTCTCCAACCAATTAGTGAAAGTGTTGCCAAGACAAGACTTCCCTATAATCAAATGAATATCCATCGTAAGTATCATCACAGAACTTAAATCAAACAATGGATAGAGGTAGAGGCAGGGATACATGGCTGAGCACTAGACTGAGCTCCTGGTCCAGCTGATAGCAGTGGAGGAGACTCTAAATGAGCAACGGAATAGGGCTTATGAGGAAAACTCCCACAGTGACGACTGGCTGGAGGTTTGGGGAGCTCACTGAATCAAGAACAGCTTCCTGGGAACCATCAGGAAAAGGGACTAGGCCCCCTCAAGGAAAGGCAGCTTTCCACTGACATGGACAGTATGTAGAGCCTTGAGGGGGTGGGATCCCACTGTGTGCATGGACTGGAACCTTGGAGTCCATTCCCTCTAGAGGAGCACCTAACCTAGTCATGACATTAGGATGAGGAAATTGGACCTGCCTGCTGAGGTGATCCACCTTGGGACCTCTTGCCCTTTTGGGGAGGGGATGGGAGGATGTGGAAGAGGGAGGCTGAAGGCAGACAGGGAAGGATTGGGAGGGGGAAGGACTAGAAAGCAAGGGGATACATGGAAAACATGACGTTATTTTCTAACAAAATATAATAAAATATAGAAGAAAAACCTACATATTAAAAATAATACTTCATGCTACTGACTTCAAACTCCAGATAACGCTGAAAGTGTTCTGACCTGGACCAAGGGGAAGGAGTTACCCTGGAGGCCTAGGACAGGGACTGTAGGAACTAGTGCTTTAGGCAGTCTTTATATGCAAAGCTAGAACTGGTCTTGACAGAAGCTTCCATGGCTACAGCTGGTGCTAAAATACAAGACTCCCTTTACCAGTGTTTGAGAATAGCCCAAATATTTCTTTTGTAGTTAATGTAGGTAGAATTCTTAGGCTATTATGGTATCAACATCAAGGCCCATTCTTGTGCTGCTCCTTGTGATGTTGTGACCATAAACTCAGTAAAAGCCCCTTTTCCAAGGGAAGCTCTAATTCCCCAACTCTTAAAGCCAGTAAAAATATCCAGAAATTAACTCATCCTGAACTATAGGAGGATTTGTGACATTTTGATAAAAGCTAGCATTCCCCAGAATCTTGGGAAACTGATTCACATCTGTCAAATGAGTCATTTCCCTTACCTCTGGCAGAAGGTATGGGCTACTTACGTGCCTATCGGAATATCAAAGT
>PVIH01029509.1:0-13537 GCA_004025045.1 Sigmodon hispidus
CACCTGGCTCCTTTTGTCCTTCTGAATCTGAACTGATCTGCTCCTTGAGATATTCATTCTACACCACCAACACATCTCCATTCCTATACTTAAGGCTTCTGCCACTATGGGCTTCACCCAAAACCTGGGCCCATTTTGCTCATTTTCTCTGAGGCTCATAAAGTGTGCATTGAAGGCTCAATTCACTACACCAGCTCTCCCCAAAGTTCAAAGCCTTACCTTCTTTCGATCTTCTTCATTCTCGATGGGATCCACTGCGCAACAAGGCTTGGCATAAAGCATAAAGTCAAAGCGAGCGTATTTACAGAAGCCACAAGCATTGCAGAGGAAGGGATCCTTTTCATCATAGTTGATGGACCTGAAGAACCAAAGTGCTCAGGTCAGTGGGAGCAGAGGTTCGGGGTGAGAAAAAGTGAGCAACATAAGAAGAGCATAGCACATGCTTCCACTGGATGTGCACGACAAGTTACCTGCACTTGTGACACTGGTACACATTCTCGCCACAATTGCCACAGACGCCTGGGTTGGCGGGAACGGAGGCACTGCATCGAGGACACTGAAGGGTCTCTGTGGAGGCCTGGTAGTTCTCATAAAAGTCTGCAAACTCGATCATCAGGTTAGAGGCCACAATGGGCAGAGGCAGGTCGATCTTGACTTCTGTCTGTCCAGGCGTCAGCTGCACTTTCTTGGCTTTGTGCCAGCGAGCTGGCCTAGGAGAAACAAAGACTATGGAGTGGAAGGCTAAAGAGCCTACCATTTGACCCTCAGACACCAAGACTGGTGTCCTGAGAAAGGCTACCCTGCATATTTCCCTAAGGCAATAAAGTGTCTATTCAAAGAAAAGACTCTTCCTTTATGGTTTCCTCTGAAAGAAGGGTAGCCAGGGAAGTGTAGTCTTTATGCCACCATCAAGGAAGCTTCTCTTTGCAACAAATATAGACCAATACAGAAAACCACAACAAATCACAATGCACTGCAGAGGGGTGGAGCCCAGTCCCAACTGATAACATCTACAATACAAACCCTGAACCTAAGGCTCAGGTCAGGGGTCATTTCGGAAGGATCCTAAGAGCCCGAAGAACAGGAATCTCTTAGACATGTCAGAGAAACTACACTCAAAGTTTAATTAACGTGGCTGTCTAAACACTACCTACATAGGCAACAGCAGCAGACAGGCTAACACGGGAAGGGGGAAGGTCACAGGCCTCAACTGCAGACAAAGAACTACAAGGCAACTAAGAAATGCCGAGAGCAGGAGAAATAGTCCAACTGCTATCCAGTATCAACTGATAGCCTGGAAACAATTACCAATGGCTGTGCTTACTCTCTGGGTAGAGCCTACCCTAACAGGCTAATGACATTTTCAAGAGCAGACGTTAGGCAGGGACTCTAGTCACTGGTTACTGTGAGCTGCCTTCTCTTTTTGTGTAGAGAGCAGGGCTTGAGCCTTAATAGACCAGTCACATCTACCTCGGCTCAGCTGTAACACCCAAGACTCGGACAAAGTGCTTGGTCCCTGGGGAACCAACACTATGCAGCTAGTGTGGTAGGCCTGTGATATGCTACCCCAGATGCTGGCTTATAGGAGGGTGGGCACATGCAAAAATGGAAGAAGATGCAGAGGAGAAGACGCAAAGGAATACTTCCTGCTCTGTGAACAGATGCATAGCTGCTTTGCCCAAAAATGTCAACTACTTTCCAATGCTCAAGGTTTTCCCTGAGGCAAGGGAAGCTGGAACAACACCTTCCCCCACCCCCACTCCTGTGAGGAACTTTCTTTGCCCCCTAGGAAGCCACTTAATGCCTTTAAAATTCATTGCTGTCACCAGCCTCAGAAACTGCTGCTTCCCTGCTGTCCCTCAGTCAACACTGCAGTGGCTGATCAGATGCGGAGCCTCTGGGCATGTCTGCTCTGCACCCTGTAGGACACATTTGCCCCTGGTGATGCCTGCAAGCCCGTACTTGTTTTTCAACTCCACAATGGCCTGAACAGTTCGGTTGTTGTAGTACAGGTTGATAGTCCGCACCATCTTGGTCCGCTTCAGGTCCCCAATTTTCACTGTCACTTTGCTGATGGTGTGACTGCCAATGAGCTTCACTACTTGCTGGGTGGTAGTGTACCGCGTGTCCACTTTAATGGAAGACAGCTTGATATACTGAACACAAGAGTACACAAAACACAACACGAACATTAGACCATTGACTTTCTTCAAAGTGGATCAACAGAACTCCTTCTTCACCCACAGATCAAGTTTCTACTCAAAGTAGCCAGTGTGGCAGGCAAGAATCCACAGTGCTAGGCAGCAACCTGAGAGGAATTCCTAGGTAATAGTAACCAGTCTTTGGAAATAGGAACCATAGAGCCAGAAAACCTCAAGACTGTCTTGTCAAAGTATTACTTACACAAAACGGCACTTCTGGATTATTGCACACCAGGCAGGGGTCACTCTCCAGGTAATAGCCATCAAACTCCACTAAGCCAGACAAGGTGCTAGGGAAGAAAGAGTCTCAGCATCAGCAGTTTCCTTCCAGGACCATGCCAAAACCACCCATTATCCCCCATTCCCCATCACCCTGGGAGCAGAAAGACAGGCACTACAGGGCTTAGGAGGCACAGGAAAAAAGGCCAGCTAATCAACCTCAGGTGTTTCCTACTTCTAAGATTATGTCTGAGTCCAGAAAGAAATTAAAATCTCATTCAGAAGAGTCATGATTAAATAAATTTACTATTAAAAAAAATTCCTAAACTTGTTTAAAATGCTTGTGCTATGTATCTAATACTTAATAAAAGTTGTTTTCTAAAACTCACTACTTAAGGAGACAGGAAGATGGTTCAGTGAGCATAGTACTTGACATGACCCCACATCCATGCTGGGTGTGTATGGCAGCTTGTCTAAAATTCCAGCACTTGGGGACAGCGTCTCTAAAGCACGCTGGCCAGACTATCCACAACAGCAAGGTCTGTGCCCAACTGACAGCACAGGAACTCTACATGCTGTACAGGTGTGCCCAAACATGAGAACACGTGAGACACATATCACACACAAATGAACATTTAAAATCAGTCATTACCAAACCAACATAATAATAAGCCATAAACTTAAGCAACATCTTTCCCTGGAGCCCACATAAAAGGGAGGGAACTGACTCCACAGGCCTGATCTCTGGCATCTACATGTGTGTTATGCCATGCAAGCTCTAAGGTATCACAAGCACACATGCGCAGTGATGGGTCCTTTTTCTTTTAATCAGAAAGAAAGATATTTCTTTAAACTTATTTTATATGGGTAGGTTAGGTTCTTGAAATGAATTCTTCTGCTATACTGCTCACCAGAGTGAATTTATCAATTACTTCTGTGTGCCTTCCAGAGCCCTAAGGCCTGAGCTCCATAGGAGATGAAGGTCAATTAGCTGGGGGACCACATCTAAGGGACACTCAGTTCATGCACAAGAACTTCCAATAAACAAAGAGATACTTCAAACAGTGACTGCTCTCCAAATGGCAGGAAGTAAACAGGGCTCACTTGTAAATATTAGAGTTGGGATGGTTGGTGAGAATGTGGTTTTGCGTCCTCAGAATCTCCACGGCCTTCTGTGAATACTCCTTTAACTGAAACAAAATTCAGAAAAAAAATAATACACTGGTTAAAAGCCTGAGTCCTGAGCTTGCAAGATGACTCTAGGGTAGAACTTTGCCACCAAACCTGGTAATCTGAGTTTGTTCCCAGGACCTACATGATATGAAAGAACTGATTCCAGCAAGTTGTCCTCTGACCTTCCTGTGTACACCATGGCACGCCCCACCCCCCATACTCACACATCAATCAATCAATCAATAAAATTGATAGACATTTTAAAATTTAAATCCTAATGGAAAAAGACTCACTTCTGTATTTCTGGCTACTAGTCCTAACTCCCAATCCATGAACAGATTCTACCTTCCTCACAAGTATCCACAGTTCTTTGACACTAGGCAGCCTTTGCGGTCTGAAGAAAGATTATCTTACTCTTGTGGAGAAGTCAACAAATGGCTATCTAGCTGCAGTGGCATTCCCAAGCAGGCACCCCAGCTCTTCTTTCCTAAGCTGAACCAGCTGCATTTCCCTCCCCCATGTGACTTATTTCTCTTCTCAGCCAGCCACTTGCTACACATGCCATCTATGTGGCATTTAGACCAGAGAAAAGTAAATTATATCCAACAGCAACAAATATAACATTAGATAGATTAAACAAGATTTCAGTGTAGACCATAATAATATTCTTCACTCAAGAGGAAAAAAAAACTCCACGGGGGGGTGGGGGGGTGGGGGGGTGGGGGAGGCCGGACACTTCTCTCTTACCTTCTTCTCGGTCTGTGCAGTTTTCAGGGAGAAATAGCCCAGTAGGTCCACAAACTGGGCAGCCTTCCGCCCATATGCAGGGAGTTCTGGCCAGATAGACCACATGAGATCTAGCAAGAGCTCCTGTTGAGCCTTGTTGGAGTTTCTGTAGGTAAACAGCAGCTCTGGTTACAGGCAGTCATGAAGGAGGCCTCTAACCACCAAGGCCTAAACACTGTGTCTGCACTGTGTCTCTTCCCACATACAATCCTGAGTCAGGCTGCCATGGTCTTGTGGCTTCTGACAATCCCAGCAGATGTGGCACCATTAATTTACTTGCTTTACCTAATCTTGTTTCAGAGCATGGGCTGAGCTCTCTTCAGCCAACTGTCATTTTAGGAGTTCCTGACCACAACCCTCTGGTGGAAACTGTCTCCCACCATGGACATTAGCTTATTAGCAACAAAGCAGATAGCTCAACAAGGAGACCTCCAGGGCTTGAGATGGGCACAGATACTGACATAGTGACCATGAGCATGCAGCCTGAACTCGGAGCCAGCCCTGGCTCACCTGTAGATGTGCAGTGTCAGGCAGTGGGCCTGCCAGCGCACTGAGGAAGAATTGGACTCCAGCAGGAAACAGCGCAGAAACTGGATCAGAGTCTCCTTGTCTGCAAATCTGTTCAGCTGGTTCACCAGAGCTGTGCACAGCTGGTCCTCCTGGCTGCCCGAGCTCTCACCTGCAACACCAGGACAGGACCAACTCACCCAGGGGTCCAGGGTCTCACGACTAGGTGGAAAGGAAGGAAATCTATCTGGTCTAAAAGTGTCTACTAAACAAGTAGGATTTGCCAAATGATTTCAAGTTATTTTGGGGACAAATGATTTGGCTGCAGCTGGTACAGAGTCCACCCCCGACCCCATGCATAGGACAGTAAGCCAGCAGCTACAGTGGAGGAATGTCCCTGAAGAAGTTTGGTGTCGACAGTAAGAGCTGTTCTACTCACTTAGAGATGACAAGATAATTTACTGTTTCCTTCCCTTGCTGATCACTTATCTTAGGTCTTCGAGGACCATGGGAAGAGGAGAAGCCAAAGGGGGAGGCTAGCCAGCAGAGCAGGTACCCAGCACATGCAGGGGATTATACAACATTCAGTGCACCCTATCCTTTCCTGTTTCTATAACTTGGCACGGAGAATCACAGTTAAGGTGGCCCTTTCAACATGACAGAACATGTGAGGAGGAGGAGGAGGAGGAGGAGACACTAGAGAGCATTTGGACAAACCAGGGTAAAAACTATTCTGAATCAGTAATTAAACAATGTACTCTGAAAGTTAACCTGCCACCCATCACAGAACCACAGTGACTCTTACCTTCTTTCTCTTTCTCCTTTTCCTCTTTCTTGCTCTTTTTGGTGGAAGATTTGGACTGAGTTGCAGCTTGTCCAGAACTGGCTGCAGCAGGGGCTGAGGAGGAAGCCACACTGGAGGACCCCGTGGAGGCTGCCAGGGCTGCGAGGACTTTGCTGCCACACAGAGCACAGGAAAGCAGCTGTAGCAGCACAGGAGACACCCCCTCGTCCACCAGGAAACTCACTTGCAGGAGGAAGTACAGAACAGCTGTGAGGGGAAAAACACAGTCAGCTCTGGAATGACTGAACTACTTACAACATGAGCGAGAGAGCGACTGTAGATGAGACAAGGCTTCCCCCATCCTCTCTGCCAGATGCTACCAGGAACGGTGGAGTGATAGTAACGGGGCGAGGTGACTACACGGAGGGGATCTAGTCCCTGCTGCCTCAAGGAAGTTCTACATGCCTTTGTTCTCCAAGACTTTACTGCTACAGCCTGAAGTCAGCCACTCCTGCTCTGTACTCCTGTAGCAGCAGCCCAAGTTTAGACAAGCAACCCTCATTAACTGAAGTTCTGGCTTGTGTTCTGTTAATGGCTGTATCTCCAGCCCAGTTCACAGCTTAATACAGAGTGTTTTCCACAGACAATAAGAATGAAGTGTAGCAACCCAGGGAAGATGGCTTACAGTCATCTTTGATACAGAACTTCTGCCAGTTGATGGTTCGCTGAGCGGCAATCTCTGCACAGGCCTTCAGATGCTCCATCTGAAACAAGAACCAATCACAGGTGAGTGATGCCATCAGGCCAGGAAATAACACTAGCTGCTGTATGTGCTGGCCCTGGCTTGGAACCACAAGTAACCCTGGTTTTCCATGTGAGGCAGCTGTCCTCTGGGTTGGCAGACCTAGAAGCAGGGCCCACACACTTCTACAGCTTACAGGCAATGCCCCTGTTCTGCTCCCATCCACCATCCCTATCATCTCCTGACCCCACCCCAGCCTTCAGTCTTCTAGAAAGTTACTAAGGGAAAGGCAGGCCATAGCCTGAGAAGCTACAACTAACTTCCCTATTCCCACTATAACAAGGACACTGAATGAGGAAGCTAGGCCGTCCTTAACACCAAAGATGAGATGCTCAAATGAAAACCACTCCATTTACTCTTTCAAGTTCAGTCTGTTTTGGGGCAACAGAAAATATTTATATTAAACCCATCAATCACTTCTTTAACATTAAGGACGAAACCCAGAGGTACACCAATCTCAGGCTGACCCTATGATGTAACAAATGATGCTGTAAGATGCTCAACATACCCATTTTACAGGTGAGAAACCTCTGATCGTCTGGGTAGGAAATTCCAGACCCTAAGTTAACTACTCAGTGTCAGTGATCTACCTGGTACTTGACTCCAGACACAGAATTCTCTGAAATATTTAAAACCCTGCACTGCCCATGCTATTGCCTCCTTGGCTGAGCTCTATCTCATGCCCGCCCCGGCCCTATCATCCCAAACCTCGTACCAGGCTGATGAGTGTGTCATACTGCAATGCAGAGCCAGAACTGGCTGTAACCACACTAGCCCTGAGGAAGATGCCTTGCTCTTCCAGCAGCTTCTTGATCCCACGCACGTGGGAGTCCAGGGTGTGCAGATCTCGAAGCTGTCGGTACTTCTCCTTTGATCCACAGATGAAGAGCAGAAGCTTTCGGACTTGACGGCGCACAAAAGGGGTCTGCTGGATCATTAGGTACTTGAGGGATAAATAACAGTTAATGATTCAGGGACTGTAAGCACCACCCGTGACTACAACACTCTTTTTTTAAAACAAACTTATTAAAATGCTTTCTGAGTGGTTATACTGTGCTATTCAGGAAATGCTGACAAGAAAAGTCTGTACATACTTATTGTGGTGACATATTGTATATTTAATAAAAATACTCTGGAATATCAAAAGGACAAAGTCACCCAAAGCCAAGCCATGAGAGTGGTAACTCATGTCTTTTAATCCCACTCACACTGTGAGCTCAAGGTCTAACAGCCAGACAGTGGTAGCACACACCTTTAATCCTAGCTCTAGGAAAGTTGAATCAGTAAGTAAAATAGCTGGGCAAGGAAAGAAATATAAGGCAGGAGAAGGCAGAAGGCAGTCCCCTTTTGCCGTGTGCCTAGTTAGTCTGAAGGATCATGGAGATAGAACCTATCCCCTTCAGCCTGAGGAATTGACTGGATGAGAATGGCTGTGGTTTAATCCCAGTCTCTCTGATATTTCAGCTTTCCCCCAATATCTGTCTCTGAGTTTCATTAAAATTCTAAATAGAATTCGTGCAATAACTCAGTACAGATGTCATTTTTGTTATCTATTTATCTAATTAATTATATCTGTGGGTGTCAATGGTCAAATGAGTCAACTCCCAGCCAAACTGGCCTCTGGGGAACTTAAGAATTCCTTAAAGGGACCAAAAGAAGTAACACAAAAAGAAAACTTACACCTGGGGTGGGGGGGGACACAATCAAATACTCATGTTCCTCTTCTCAGACACTAAGAAATCTACAAGGAAGCTGGTCTCCACACCAGCCCAGAGTGAAACACCCAAGTCTACTTTTCGGGTAAGGAACTGGAGAAGAGGCAGGAGGTAGAACAAGCACCCAGACGTGAACCTGGGTTACCGTACTAATTAAACTCAACTCTCACCTCCAAATCACCACCCTCTGCTGTGAGGCCTACCTCCCACTAGGCGGCTTCAGCTCCCTATTGATGCTGGCACCCTCCTCAGTGTCTGCAGCTGGGGAGCCCTAGAGAAGCTAAGGCAAGAAGCATGGGCTGGCTCAGGCCCATGCTATGTACAAGACAAAATATGACCCAGCAACAACCATTCACAGATGAGCTGGTGGGCTTGCATAGCAGCTCTCCTCCATACCCGGTCTACATGCATCTCCTGAGAGCTCCAAGACACCAGCAAAATGATTCCCTCACATGGAGCTGTGATCAAGATGTGGGCTCCCCTGTTCCTGCCAGGGCTGCTGGTGGGTGTCTGTGTGGCCAGAGTGCTCCTGTTCTATCTCCTTGTTTCTCTGTGAAGTCTTTCACCAGTCACCCGTCATCTCATTGTATCAACAGTGTGTGTTCTATCTTCCTGACTGAACTAAAAGACTGAAGTGACGGCCAGTTCTGCAGCGACAGTACACGGACACAGAAACAAGAGCCAGCAGCTGCTTTGATACAAGCACTCCAGTGTCACTACACAAAACATTCCAAAGGGGTAAGAGCAGTCCTGAGGGAGTGGAGGGCTCTGTGCAGGACACTGCCTGAGGAGAAGGAAGAAACCAGCCTACAAAGGAGAAAGTGGAACTTAGCTCTCCTGGAACAGGACACTGCTCAGGGATTCACTCACCTCAGAGAGAAAGTAGAACCAGGAGTGATCAAAGACAGGAGGAGGAATTCGAGAGCTGGTGTCTGCAATCTTTTTGATTTGGTAGGGAAGCCTCAGGACCATTTCTGTGAGCAGCTGGGTGTAGGCTTCAAACACGTCAGCAGCATGACCCTTTAAAAAAAAAAAAAAAAAAAAAAAACACCTTCGTAAGAACCTGGGACCACGAGTCTTCCATGGTTACAACCAGGAAGACAACTAGTTCGTCACTAAGCATTAAGATGCCCTTCCAAGGGAGAGCCTTAGTTCACACAAGAATGACTGGAGAGAGCTCTCTCTGGGAACTGAGGGTTACAAGCATATTGTCCTACTTGCCACCGAGTCTGGTGGCCTCAATTTGAGCCCCTGGATCAACAGGATGGAGGAAAACCAACTTTCAAAAATTGTCCTGTGACCTTTGCACGCATGCATGCACTCAGAGGAGAGAGAGGAGGAAGGAGGGGAATGGAAGCACAGGCAAGGGTGCATAGGTGCACACCCACAGACATGTTTTCTTCAATTGTAATAAAATTTTTTATTTAGATTTATTTATTTTGTGTGTGAATTTTTGCATTCATGTATATGTGTGCAAAACATGTATGCCTAACAGATCCCCTGAAATAGGATTACAGATGGTTGTAAGCCACTCTGTGGATGGCAGGAATTGAACCCAGGTCTTCTGCAAGAACAAGTGGTTTTAACCAGTGAGCCATCTCTCCAGTCCCCAGTTAAAAACAAAAACAAACAAAAAACCTTATTTTTAAAAATTGTGTGTCTTGGGGGCTGGAGAGATGGCTCAGAGGTTAAGAGCACTGACTGTTCTTCCAGTGGTCCTGAGTTCAATTCCCAGCAACCATATGGTGGCTCAAAACCATCTATCTTGAGATCTGGTACTCTATTCTGGCACACAGGCATAGTGGAGGCAGAATGCTATATATGTAATAAATAAATTTAAAAAAAAATTGTGTATCTCTGTAAATGTCACATATATTTGGGTGCCTATAGAGGCCAGAAGAGGGTACTGGATCTCTGGGAACTGGGAGTTGCAAGTGATTGTAAATTGCCTGATAGGAGTGCTGGGAATGGGAACAGAACCCACGCAGCAAATTTTCTTCACTGCTGGGCCATCTCTTATAATTAATCTATAGATTAATTCCAGGCAAATATGGTTTCATTTACCAAAGCCACCTAAAAATTCTCTGAAAAAAAGATCAGCTTCCAAGATGCCAGTTGAGATGATCCAGCCTCAAGACCCCATGAGATTGCCAGCACCCTTGATCAGCAAAAAATAGTAAAAAAAAACCAAAAAAACAAAAAAAAACCTTACGTCCAATTTCCCAAACATATTGCTTATTAATGTTTACTTTCATTATAAATAGTTAATAGTCATAGTCAATCTCTTTTAAAAAAAAGGGGGAGAATATGATATAGGAATAATTTTAAAAAGATAGATGGATTTTGGTTTATTGATACAAACTTAAGGTCAATTTTGTTATGCTGTATGTATTTTTCTACTCTTGATTAAGGTATAATGCTTATGTAGCTCATTTAAAATTATAATGTATAATTGAAAAATGCAGATTAATAAGTCATCTATTATACTCAAACTTATAGTCATGTTAGTTAGGTTTTAAAAGCTATACAAAGATTTATTTCAATTAGATAGGTAGTCTTCAAACACTTCAAAGACATACAAAATATGACATTTAAAATATTTTAAGAACTTAAGACTTTTCTGGACAGTGAGACAGGTCTGCTCCTGGCAGCACCAATGTATTTCAAGAAAATGATAGACATTGAAAAAACTTCATGTAAGATTTACTTTGTGCCAACAGTTAGCCACTGGACAAAAAACTGTTCTGGTATTGACTACAAGCAATGTAGTATGCTGTATAAACTAAATGTGCAGGTTCCATAGGAAAGTGACCTCTAAACTTTGGCAAAACAAGCCGAGATGGTCCTTCAGGTTTCTGCTTTGCAGAAAAAATTTCCAGTATCCTTCAGGACACACACACAAAAGCAACTAACAGACTGTGACAGATTTCTTTCATCACTAAAAGATATGCCAAAAACTTTGGGCCTTAAAGATGATGCCCCAACATTACAAAAAACTTTGACTGTTAAGGCAGACAGGTGTCATCTCTGTTATTTTCTAGACTTTGAAAGTTGCTTGCACTTCCTGTTTATTTAAGTAATATTATATCCTTCTGTGGTCTTTAATATAGTTAAAGGTTTAATAATCATAGATTATTAATAATAATCATATTTAATAATTATATTATATTTAATTATATCATATTATTAAATCAATTATTATATTAATTAATTAATATATTATATTATTATTAATTATATTATTATATTTAATTATATTTAATAATCATAGATGTTAGTTATTTTAAAAGATATATTAGATATAAAACTTTAAACTCACATAGATAATAAAATATTTTGTTTAAGTTTGTTAATTAAAAATAGACTATTATAACTATAATTTTTACTTGATAGCTGCATGGTGGAAATATTCTCTGTATGCTGTAGATAAAGTAACTGTTCTGGCCCATGGCAAGCACCGTAGCAATAGGCAAGAAATCAAAATAGAGACAGATAGAAAGGCAGAGTTAGTCAGTCTCCATCCAACCCCTGAAGAAGAGCCATGTAAGGAATCCAGGTAAGCCACGGGCAGGGTCACATGTCAGACAGATTACTAAAAATGGGTTGAATTAAGATCAAAGAGCTAGCTAACAATGTGCCTGAGACATAGGCCAAACAGTATGAAATTAATATAAGTGTCTGAATCATTTTGGAGGGGAAAAGCTGCCACAGGCAAGGTCCAAACTTCTGGCCCAAATGGGGCCAAAAATCTTTTACAACAACCATCTGTTAAGTCATTCTGAGATTAGCTCTTACCTCGCTATGTGCTCCTAAGGCTGGTCTCCCTAGCTTTACTAATGGAGGGCAGAGCACAAAGCTCTGAGGAGAGGCCTCACCTTCACATACTGGCGGAGAAAAAATGGGCTCATATCCGGAGGGGATGACGTTGTGTGTGGTTTCAGCAACTGGCTGGTGGCCACTGGCTCCTCATCATTCTGCTGGCTCTTCCAGTATTCCAGCAGAGACTTGAGCACATGGAGACAATAGTCCACAGCCCCCGAGCTCAGTAGGGCTGCTGCTGTGGCACTGGAGATGAGGGAAGATGACTGAAAAAGAGAAAACACACAGAGAAGGCAAGGCTGTACTGTAAAAACTGAACTCAGCACACAGCCGTCTGAGAATCAATCCTTACAAACATGCATTTACAATCTGTTGCATTCTAAGTTGCTCAGCTGGCTCAATCGCTCTCCCAGCTCCTTTAACAACTCTAAGACAAATGCTAGTTCTCAACCTGACCTCACTAACACCTCTGTGTCAGGGAGATGAAGACATGACCCCTTTTCCTTCCTCAGCTAGACTTTCTCCTTCCCCAGAAGCAAAGCAAACAGCAGCTCATTTGAAGGAGAGACAAAAAGTTACACTCTAGGTCCTTCTTGGCAACCTCTCCCTCTCAGTAGGGGCTCTTCCAGAAAAGCAGGCTCTGGAGGAGATGGGAGTGAGCACATGCATAAGAAGCAGGAAGGTGCAAAGCTACTGTACATAAGACCATTAGGAGAGCCTTGAAAATCCCAGCAAACCCCACAGCTCCTAAGCTCATTAAAATTGGATGCAGTTCAGCCTCGATTTCCACCGTTTCTGCTTTGTGCTAATCTCCTTTCACCACACACACTTGGCTTTCTCTCTGCTCTATTACCATACCTTATAGCAACAGACACTGGGGAATCCTCTTAGCTACTCTGTGCTTTGCAGAACAGGCCCTTGCTTTTCAATAGTGGAACCTCCAAGCCCTTTAACCCCTCCATTGGAGGGATTGTTAGCAAAGACCTGTGCTTGGAAGGGATTCTGAAAAGGGGAGAAGTTCTGCTCCTGAAGAGAGACAGACTTGTAGTGTCCCTAGGTGACAATAGTTAGCAGAAGACTGTCACTTCTGCCCTCAGCCTTGCACTAACCACTCCAACCTCTTACCTTGGCTAAAACCCGAAAGCTCAAAGCCCAAATACCTCACAGATCGAAGACTTGGATCCGGACTTGGTGCGGGACATGAACACACTCAAGAGTCTCATTACGACCAAATGAACTTCATTCAGGGCACTGCGCTCATTCTTCTTGGAGACATCCTGCAGGCACACAGAAGCCCAGATACCTATGCTTCCTCTAAGCTCCAAGATCCTCCATGCCTCGGGCAATAGAGACCACTGTACTCAGAGGCCATGGGGAGATCTGGACACCAAACTTAATGCTTTTCCTTGGGCTTTGCTGAAGTAGGAGGCAGGTACTGTACTCAGTTTTGTATCATCTGGACTAGAGGGCAGTCATTCCTTGTGATAGTCACTCTGTCAACCTGACATAACTCTGAGCACCCTGGGAAGAG
>PVIH01029510.1:0-13532 GCA_004025045.1 Sigmodon hispidus
AGGGATGGAAAAAAAAATTCAGAGGGAAAGATGAACACAAAGAAAATATATGTGTAGCAATCTTATTTGTATTTCCACCCTTGATAAGCCATGCTTATGATTCTTATCCTCTGTATAGTTATTGTTAACTCTTCCACATTTTAAATTCTTTTTACTGTGTTTTTTTTTGATAAATACAAAATAAAGAAGAAAAAAAAAAGAAAAAAAAAAGAAAGAGAAATAGGAAATAAAGATAAAAAGGCCACATGAAGATGGCAGATAAGCAAAGAGTCTGGATTATGGTTATTGTGTTTTCTTTTAACTTTTTAACTTTTAATGAGCTAATTGCAGAGAGACAATTGATTGCTAAGACTGCTAAGTTAAACAAATACATATACTTTAAAGATATCTTGACTTTGAAATCTGTTTATAAGAATATGTTGCTTGGGAAAAGATTTTCTGTTTTTGTCTCCACAGAAGATCAAAACCTGTGGATTGGTTCTAGGCAAATGTAGTTTTGCTTGCCAAGGCCACCTGAACATTCTGAGCTTCCTAGATGGCCAGTTGAAATGATCCAGCTTCAAGACCCCATGAGATCAACGTCCTTTGACAGCAGAAGGTAGTACAAGAAAGAAAGCTAGATCCAATTTCCCCAAAATATTACTTATTAATGTTTGTTTTCATTATAAATGGTTAATGGTCATAGTCAATCTCTAAAAAAAAAAAAAAGAAAGAAAAGGGGGGAGGAGAATATATAGGAATGATTAGAAAAGATAAGTGGATTTTGATTTATTGATATAAACTTAAGGTCAATTTTGTTATGCTGTATGTATTTTTCTACTCTTGATTAAGGTATGATGCTGATGTAACTCACATAAAATTGTAATTGAGAAATGCAGATTAATAGTCATCTATGATAGCCAAACTTATAGTCATGTTAGTTAAGTTTTTATAGGTATACAAAGATATATTTCAATTAGATAGGTAGTCTTCAAACACTTCAAAGACATGCAGAATATGGCATTTAAAATATTTTAAGAACTTAGACTTTTCTGGACAGTGAGACAGGTCTGCTCCTGGCAGCACCAATGTATTTCAGGAAAATGATGGGCATTGAAGAAACTTCATGTGGAATTTACTTTGTGGCAACAGTTAGCCACTGGACAAGAAACTGTTCTGGTATTGACTGCTTGATAGTATGCTATCAAGTATAAATTGGACATGCAGGTTCCATAGGAAAGTGACCTCTGAACATTGGCAAAATAAGCCGAGATGGTCCTTCAGGTTCCTGCTTTCCAGAAAACATTGCCAGGCATCCTTCTGGACACAAGGAGAAGTGACTGATGGACTGTGTCAGATTTCCTGCATCATGAAAGGTATACCAGAGACTTTGGGCCATAAAGGCTGAAGATGATGCCCCAACATTACAAAGGACCTGTCCAGGCAGACATGTGTCATCTCTGTCATTTCTAGATTTTGGAAGTTGCTTGCACTTCCTGTTTATTTGGATAATATTATATCCTTCTGTGGTCTTTGATGTGATTGAAGGTTTAATAATTACAGTTATAGTTCTTTTTATTTTAAAAGGTATATTATATATGAAACTTTAGACTCACAAGTATAAGGTAGACAATGGAATAATTTCCTTAAGTTTGTTAATTACAAATAGACTAGATATTGCAACTGTAATTTTTGATTGATAGCTGTTCTGTTGTATGTAATTTTGCTATATGGAAACTGAAACCTTCCTTTTTAATTAGACAGAAAAGAGGAAATGTGGTGGAAATGTTCTCTGTATGATGTAAATAAAGTAACTGGTTTGGCCTATGTAGAGCACCATAGAAGTAGGTGGAGAATCAGAGGACAGGCAGATAGGAGAAGGGTGGAGTTAATCAAACACCATCTGACCCTGGAAGGAGGAACATGTAAGAAATACAGGTGAGCCACGGGCTGGGCCACGTGGCTGGTTGATTAGTAGAAATGGGTTGAATTAAGATGAAAGAGCTAGCTAGTAATGTGCTTAAGACCTGAGCCAAACAGTATAAAGTATGTAAGTGTCTGATTCATTTATTTGGGGGACAAAAGCCACTGTGGACTAGGTACAAACCCTGGGCACAAATGGTCCGGGAAAACTTCTACAACAATTGTCTACCTCATCCTGTGAGTCTAGAGCTTCCTATCTAATATACCTTTTAAAATAACTAAAAAAAACCCAACCCTATACCTATAGTTCTCAAATCTTCAACTATATCAAAGAACATAGAAAGATATAATATTACCCAAATAAACAGGACATGCAAGCAACTTCCGAAATCTAGAAATGACAAAGATGATATCTGTCTGCCTGGACAGTCACCCAAAGTTCCTTTGTAATGTTGGAGCATCCATCTTTAGCCTATAGGCTCAGAGTCTCTGGCATACCTTTCAGTGATGCAGAAAATCTGGCATAGTCTGTCAGTCACTTCTCCTTGTGTCCTGAAAGATGCCTGGCAATTTTCTCTGTAAAGCAGAAACCTGATCTTCTGTGGTAACAAAAGCAGAAATTCTTTTCAAAAACAACATATCCTTATAAACAGATTTCAAGGTCAAGATATCTTTAAAATATGTTTGTTTGTTTAATTTAACAGCCTTTGCAATCAATTGGTTTTTTTTTTTGCAGTTAGCTGATTAAGAGTTAAAAATTAAAAGAAAACACAGTAATAATCATAATCCAGACTCTTTGTGTATTTTCCATGTCTATGTAGCTTATACTTTTATATTCTATTTCTCTTTTTTAGGGACTTTCTCTACCCTCTTTCTTTTCTCTGTGAAGCCTATATATGTTTTACATACATTGTAACCTGTTTAGAGGTTTTATGAGTCTAAATCTGTTTTATTGAGAATCCTTAAACATTTTCTAATCAGAAGAGCTTTTAAAATGCTAGTATCACTTTGATTGTTGGCTCTGCCCCTTTTGGTGGCTTTTCAATATGGTGGAGGTGCCAGAGTCATGCTTACAGAGAGGACCCAAGAAAATGCTGCTACCAAAGAAATGTTTTTGACTCTGTTCCCTTTCTGTTCAATATAAGCAGAAACCATAAATCAATCATACTTATATTGAGTCTTCTGTGAGAATTCTGGGAATTGGCCTTGGTTTAGGCAGCCTGCCGTGGACCTGCCATTTTTAAGTTCAAGGCTGAACATTGAGTACTGTGACCCAATTCAGATATATGTTTCAAAAGCTGCTTTTGGTTCTATTTCTGTGCTATAGAAAGCTATTTAAACTTTCTCAGGCTTGATGCAGGTGTTTGGGGCCCATGTTGGGATGCCATCTGTTATAATAGATTTTTTTATCCACTGTGGGCCAGAGGTCCAACCTGCCCACAGCAGCTTCCCCCACAAATGACTCAGACGCTTATATTAATTTCATGTTGTTTGGCCTATGTCTCAAGCACATTACTAGCTGGCTCTTTTATCTTAATTCAATCCATTTCCATTAATCTACTTGGCCATGTGGCCATAGCTGTGGCTCATCTGGGCCCCTTACATCTTTCCTCTTTGGCAGCTGGATGGAGTCTCTGTTGGTTGTTTTTTTACTCTTTGCTCTTTGTTCTTTTGGCTCTTCGGGGGGCCTGCCATCCAGCTCTCAAATAAATCACATGGAGGTTTATTCTTTCTTATAAATACCCTTAGCTTGGTTTGTTTGTAATCAGCTTTTCTTAGCCTAAATTATCCTGTCTATCTTTGCCTCTGGGATTTTCCTTCCTCTATTTCTAGATGCTTTTCTTTCCTTTTTATTCTGTTTCTGGCTGTGTGTCTAGGTGACTGCCCCTGATGTCCTTCCCCTCATGCTCCTCAGTCTCTCTTCTCCCAAATTTTTCCTTCTACATACTCTCTCTTCCTGCCAGCCCTACCTATCCTTTCTCCTGCCTTTCTACTATTCAGCTATTCAACTCCTTCTTAGACCAATCAGGTGCTTTAGACAGGCACAGTAACACAGCTTCACAGAGTTAAATAAATGCAGTGGAAAAGAATGCAGCACATGTTTGCACCATTAAACAAGTTCTACAGCACAAACAAATGTAACACATCTTAAGATAATATTCTACCACAAAGTGTTTCTCACTAGTCCAGATTTACCAAATAAGCTAAGCTTGCTGGCCTGTGACCCTCTAATATCATCCTGTCTCTGTCTCCTATGCACTGCTATAACAATCATGTAATTTAATGCCCATCTTTTGAAGATATGCTTTCTGACTATTGAACTCATGTCCTCATACTTGTAAATCTAGCAGTTTGCTATCTCCCCAGTCTAACGTTAGTATTTTTTCTATATTGTGTGAACATAGAAGAATACCCATTCAGTTGATTTTGTGGGGGACCTGAAAGAGGTTTCCTGTCTGTGCCTGCAGTCAAGAGATAGAACTTGCTTGATCAGCTTTGCTGTAGTGAAGGAATTATCCCTGCCAGATAGTGCTTTGAATAGTCATAACAAGTCCTGTGAGTGGCTTGCATGCTATTTATTTCCTTGGACCCATCCCATAATACCTAAGTTTTGTGCAATAAATAATATTTAGGTTGTTTTAAAATTATGAATAAGTGAAAGGTGAGAATTAATTTGTTTAAGACCTAATGTCTAGCAAGTTGAAACCCTAGCAAAAGAGGGTTGCCACTTGTGAAGTACCATGAAGCCACATGATTCTGGCATTTTTCAGCTATTAAGATAGAACCACAGCTTCTCTAACATGTTAGAGCAGAGGCTTATTGACCAAGAATCCCAATGTAATGAGCCTTGTGGCAAGCTTCCCATATCTTACAGCTCCAATTTAAGGCTTGAATACCAGATTAAAGGCAGGCCTACCACTTTAGCCCCCAAGATGCTCATTATTAAGGTAGGCCACAACCAAGATTCTGCTGTGTTGTGTGACCTTTAAAACCTGTAAGCCCCACACAGGTGTCTGATTCCCAGAGTCAAATGTCTGGTTCTTCGGAATGGCTGGGCTGTGCCCTGGGATGTTATGCAGCAAGGTGTAGCCTTACCTGTTACTGAATCTATGAGCTCTCCCCATTGTGATATTCTTGGGCAAGTAAGAAATTTGCTTTGTTTGGCTGACTCTCATTAGCTGATAATATTAGATTTCTTTGTGTCTTAGGAGTGTATAGCTTCTTGAAAAGGAAGCAATTTATTCAGTTTACTTTCCAAGTTGTTGAGTACCTTTCCATGTCTTATGTATACTATATTAGGTATGTCTTATGGTAGTAACAGATCCTGCTGTCAGCCTTGTGTGAGAAATACAGTTCATTCCCCAACACCAATAAAATAAAATATAATGATAAGGAAAAACAGAGAAGGTGTTAAGATAGTTACTGTGGGAAAAGAAATTACTTTTACTGGTAGATTATTATAAGGACTTTTGATGACTTTAAAGATAAATGCAATTTAAATTCTTAAAGACCAAATAAATAGGAATGGGAATGGCAGTAGGAAATGAGTTTTACAGGGTTGGAATGCTTAGGGGAGGCATAGAGGAAATCGACTTTGCATGATGAGTTATAGCATGACTATAGATGGCCTTGGATTCTAGACTAAATAATTTGAATTTTATTGAAATTACCATTCTGGAAGATTAATTTTTCAGTAATGGATAAATGATTTTGGCATAAGAAAGTATGTGCCGAAGGAAAAGGCCAACTAATTAAGCTCTTTTGTCTGTAAGAACACAGGATGAGCAAACAGGAATTCAGAACTATGGGAAGGGATAAGAGAGGTACTGTTTGGCTTTCTGAACACTAATATATTATTACTATGGATTGAACAAGACAACTTAAGACTAGCCAATGTCAGAGTTGATGTTTGTAGTAATATAAATCTACCAAAAGATGACAGAAGTCCTGAAAGCACTGTTCTGACTTAGTGACTTAGTCTGAATTTGTGCCATTATATATCTGTGTAAATAAATGCATCATCATAGTTTCTTATAAAATATTTACTGACAGCCATATGCACAACATCTGATAACCATTGCTGAGCAGCATCTGCCTTGCATTTCCCTTGTTACTGTCAATCAAACTGCTTTTAAAGAGGTTTTGCTCTGTTTATGAATAAAGATAAACACATTAAAGTCATTGTAGAGGTCAGTTATTGTTATGATTCCAAACAAAGTTTCCTCCTGTTTTTTAGGTATTTAAAATAAATATTAACACAAAAATCATAATGCTGTGGAATAATCCTTCTGTATACTTTGGATATGCATTACTCTAGTTGGTTAAAAAAGAAGCTGACTGGCCTATATTGAGGCAAGATAAAGTTAGGTTGGACAACCATACAGAATTCTGGGATGAAGAAGGGTGGAGTCAGGAGAATGCCAACCAGTTACCTGAGAAACAGAATATGTAGAAAATGAGGTAACAATTCATGAGCCATGTGGTAAAGCATAGATAAGAAATATGGGTTAAATTAAGTGTAAGAGTTAGGTAGTAACAAGCCTGAGCTATTGGCTAAACATTTATAAGTAATATTAAGCTTCTGTGTCAGTTATTTGGGAGCAGGCAGTCATGACAGGAAAACTCCAATTACATTATAACTTTTCATAGTCTTCAAAGAAATACTTTATTTTAGATAATGACTGCTTTGAAAAGTATATCGCCTGTTGTGAATAAAGACTTTAAACAAACTTGGATGATTTCTATCAACCTAAATATCACAAAATGTGTTCTTCAAATGTTCATAGTATGTGCTAACCTTTAACAAAATCAGTCAGGAAAGATGAATTATGAATCTCTGAGATCACTCCTATAGGATCTTAAGCTCTTAGTTACCATACATAATGATATGGTTTGGTAGACAAATGGGCATAAGACTAGAACAGGGGTGTTGGAGAGATGGCTCAGTGGTTAAAATTCCTGGTTGCTCTTCCAGAAGACCTGGGTTGTTGTAAAAGGTTCTGGCCCAGACTTTCTGGTCCTGGATCAGAGGTTCAGACCCACTCTCAGCCCCACTTACCCTCAAATAAACACACACAGGCTTATAGTATTTTTATGCTGATTGACCTAGGGCTTAGGCATATAATTTGCTAACTCCTTCATCTGAATTCAACCCATCTTATTCAGCCTCACAGCTCGTCATCTTTTCTCTCTTTCAGCTTCTTCCCTCTATGTCTGCTGCCATCTCCTTGTTGTGTCTGTGGCTGCTCGCTGGCATCTGTATCTGTTCTTCCTATACTTATAGTTTTCTTAGCCTGGTAGCCCCACCCACACTTCTTGTCTGCCTTTTGGCCAATTAGCTTTTATTAAACCCATAGGCAGGACAATTACAAAATGTAACACATAATCAACTACACTAGGTTCAATTCCCAGCATCCACATAGTGATTCATATCTGTTTGTAATCCTAGTTCCAGTGGATCTGGACCCTCTTCTGGCCTTTGTGGACTTCAGATTTGAAAGTAGTGCACAAACATACATATAGACAAAGCACCCATACATATTAAAACATCAAGTGAACAATAGAAAAAAGAGAATGGACTTACTTCCTCAAGATATGACTCACTAGCATTCAACAAGAAGAACTCTAGTCTTGACTCTGAAATTGCACAAATACACATTTTCAAAGTGATGCATGTGTGCACTCCTCATTAAAACATAAACCAGTAGTATTAAAACATACATGAATATATCTTTTTCAAACCTCTTGGACTGTGCATGTTTTATGTTGTTTTGTTTTGCTTATTCTGAGACAGGATCTCATGCAGCTCAGGTTAGCCTCAAACCTGTTATGTAGTTGAGAATGATGATGAACTAACTCCTAATCCCCTCCCTCCCTTACCCAAGCTTGAACTACAGATGTGCAGCACCATACCTGACTTTGATATACATTTTATCATCTGCGATTTTGACAGAAGCTGTGAGTCAGTAGATCTGCCAAGAGGCAGCTATTTATAAAAACAGGTGTTCTCTGTTGCTGACCAGGAGGAGCCTGTATACTTGGCTGTCAGCTGTGCAGGTGGCCAGGCTAGCTTTGTGATGTCAAAAGCTTGCTTTGTGTGCTTTTCCAGATGGACTCTTTCCACAGATGACCTCTAAAGGTTTCTTCCTGTGAATATTAACCCAGACTTCTCAGCTGGGGATGTCATGGAAATACAAAAGAGGCTTGCCTTGTTTTAAAATTAGGGAGCAGATAAGGTACAAAAATGAAGGAAGAAAAAGTGACCTAAATCACTTAACTATAAGCAGAAAACTTTCTGTTTGGAATGTTTATATTTTTATGACAAATAGTAAAAGCTAGTAACACAAGTGACTCCACACACAAATGACCAACATACACATAATAAAATTCTTTTCCTGTAGTTAAATGTGCATGCCATTTGTACACAGTAACTGCCTCTCCCTGTAATGAACTCTTACTGGAGAAAACTGCCCTACTTTTTTGCCCTGGTAACTCTGTCCTACCTGGCAATGTTTTTGCATGGAGCTCAGACAGAAAGTGGTGCCAGATTCCCCACTGTCTGCATTGAAAAGTTTCCAGAGTGCCGAAGGTGTTGGATTCCCTGCTCTGGAAACCATACTAAGGCTCAGGTTAGTTTTAACATGTTCTGGCTGTGAGAGAACAAGAGTCCATTCTACCATCCTTGATTCCTCAGGCAGAAAATGTGGAAGCAAAAGAGACTTGATTTTCTGTTCTGACTGGAGGGTGACAGTTGCCTCTGCTTATTTGGGTAACCTGGGTTCTTATATGTCCAGATATGGTTCTAACTCATTCTAATTATTTCTTGTTTAGTTGAAACTATTCTATAATTTCTTGACCATTTGACTTTGATTTTGTCTGTCTACTGATTCTGATTATAAAATAAGTATTTCTATCTTTTATAAGAGAATATAATTAACTAGTTGCACATAGTGATTTAAATTAGGGTGGGGCTTAGGTTTACTCAGTTATAACAAAACAGTGATAATGTGGTAGCCTAAGGAAATCACTGGATCTTCATGGATCAGTGAACACATCTGCATCAGAGTCATTGGGTTTAGAACATACTATGAAATAGCACTTTATCTTTCACGGGTTAAACATTTACCAAGTATATTCTTTTAACCTTTAGTCATTGGTAGTATAATGTAAGGCATTTTTGAGTTCCTCTTTGAACAGTACAGATTCTTTCCTTTTTTTAGAATCCTGAGAACTTCCATTAATTTCTTCAGATGTTGATTCTAAAGCAGTCTTTTTAGCCAACATTGTGTTATGTTGAATACAAAGGTGGCCTGTGACTGGACTTAAGGCTGTACTGTTTTTTAAATCCAAATATAATTATTATTATCTATAATAGATTTTCTTACAAATAAAAAGAAAATACACCTTAGATTAGACAGATAAGAAAGTTTGTCTAATAAATGAAGAATCACCATTTTAAAGACAATTTTTATGAGCCCAGGTGACAGAGAATATCTAGGGTTTTGGGTCATATAGTCTTCCAAGAAGGCAATTTCAACTGGTTGGAACTGTTTCAGCTTATGACATTTGGAAGTAAAGTTATTTTCCTTAGGGCATCTCACTTGACTGTCTTGAGATTAAAAATAGGGCAGTATGCTTGATCTTGAAGAACAGAGGCCAATGGTTAGAGTCTTGGTATATAGCTAGAGGTTATGGGTGTGATGCCTGCAAGTTAACCTGGGTTGCAGCTTGACAGCTGCATGGCCATGGAAAAAACTATTAATTATTTACTTTTTATTTAAAAACAATCTTTGTATCAACATGTATGTATGTGTATACAGGTGCGTGTGTCCCATAGGGTGCCTGTGAAAGTCAGAAGACAATTTTTGGGAATCAGTTCACTCCTACTGTGGGTTTTGGGGACTGAACCTGTGATCCATGTAACTGGCCTCTACTTAGCCTTTCTAATTAGCCATTACTTCATTAATAAGTTGAAGCATAGGGCTATAAGGAGTAAATGAGATGACAAGCTGCTGTTTTCAAGTGACAAAAGGACAGAATGGATTCAAAGAGAGGAAAGATGCAATCCATGTCTCAGATGAGCAGCATCAGGAGGAGAAATTTCTCTCCTCTTCTTCCCAGTCCCTCTTCTTCTCTCTCCCTGAGCCAAGCATGTGTTAACACTCCTTTCTTCAGGGCCACTCTTGCAGCTCATGGTGCAACATCATTCTGTGGTGAGGCCAAAACTTACACAGCAAGACTCCCAACACCTGCCAAGTAGGCAAAGCTGGTCCTCCAGGGGTCACTCACCTGAGCTGTCTTCCTTGAAATTTACTTCTATAAGGATTGTTGATAAAATCACAACATTTAAATATAATAGATCCTACTAGCTTGGCTGAGATTATTTTCTCTTTAAAGAAGTTTATAACCCTTTGTAGTGAATCTGTGTCTGAACTGGATAGGTCAAGGACAGGTATGGTGTTTCCCTGGGTCTTGAGTGCACAGGGCATGATCCAGCCCCCTCCCAGTACTGTCAGAGCCTCTTTGTATTTAGTTCTCCAACACCCCCCACCTCCTTCTTCTCACAGGATCAGCTACTTGGAAAAGTACTTAGTGAGAGAGCAGGAAATCCTACCGAATGCTCAGGAGGCAGAAGCAGGACCACAGATTCACAGTCCAGCCTGGGCTACATAGTGAGTGCCAAATTAGCCTGGACTGTAGAAGACCTGTTTCAACAACAGCCAAAATACTACACTACCACCACCAGCACCCTCTGCACTCTCCCCCAAACCCACGTTCTGTTGCAAAAAACACTCCATAATGAGCCCCAAATACCTATGTATTAAATAGTGACAAAGGGTCTGCCTCATGCTTCATGCTAAGGAAATCATTCATCTTTCTCCATTTTTGTATAGAAAATATTATGCATCAAAAGTTATAGACATGTACACACTAGCACACACACACACAAATAATTTTAAAAAGTTCCAAAAACTTCACAACTACTGAATTAGTTCAAAAGGAGGTTACAACTTTGAGAACAGAGACAATATTACACAGATAAAATTTTAGAAAAATTCTCTAGTTCTTCAAGATGAGAGAAAATGATGCCTGAAAGAAGGCTGACAGCCTAGGAAGTCCTTAAGAAATCTGTCAGTTATGATCGAGTAGTTAGCTCAGAATTTTGTCTCCAGAAATCTGAAACAGAGTTTCTCCCTTTTTTTTAGTGATATAGATAATCCGCTAAATGAGCATTGAGCTTTTTCTCATGTGGAATCTTGCCTCTCACTCATACCAGAGTATCTCCCTTCATGGAACCTACTTTGAGGCATGTCTCCTCTGCTTTCCAGAATTTCCCTGTGTTGACTAACTGTTCTAAGTTTTGAGGAACTGAATCACTCATTCCCAATAAAGAACCACTCATTAAAATCTGAAGATTAGCCGAGGTGGGATATTGCATCAAATGCCCATTCTCATACTCTCACAGTTTAGAGGCTTCCGGCAATACTATAAATATATCTTGTGAAACAAGCAAAACCTGCCTGCAGGTTCAAGCTACCTGAACTCATTTTGCTTTGAACTAAAGATTAGATTGTTAAGAAAATTGCACTTCATAGGTTTCTTAAGCTGGATTTGGGTAGAAACAAATCCCGTGGGAGGATCAGAAAGATAACTGTCTGATGTAAGCATAAGACTCTACAGATATTTTTAAATATAAAATCACCACTGCATCTATTCTGAAAAAATAAAAAATTCAGGCAAAATGTTACAATCTCAGAGAACAATATTAGCCCAGTCCCATCCCGTGGATGAGATAGCCTTGGCCTTATCTTTTGCCTATGAAAATTGACACAATCATTCTTTCTTTGTGTTCCTTCTCAGTTAAGGCCACAGTACTGCTGTATTATTTGATTTGCATAGCTTTATGAGCTTGCTCAAGTACAGTTATCTGATTCTCATGTAGAAATGTAGCATTGTGATATTGTTCATTGCCTCAAACTTAATCTTTTATAGAAAACTGAAATTAATTTATCTGTGCTTTTGTGTGATGGACATAGTAGAAAGCTAACTGTTGATGAGTGAAGAGCCAATCATATTTCTCCCACAGGGTGATCGTGACTGGGTTTCTGATCTTTGATATTTATGCAGGACTCCAGTTTTCAAGTCTCTTTCATATCTATTCCCTTTTGATCGCCATTCTTATTTGATGTCTTGCTCTTTTTTTTTTCAGTCTTAGGAGAGGAGAAAGAGAAAATCAGAACACATAGATTGTATAATAAAAGAAATGCTTTGTACTTTCTTTGACAGAAATTCTCCCAGACATAGGACAGTGGGTTTACTTCATTAGGCTCTGAGGCCGTCTACCATCAAAGACTTTAATAACTCACACCCAGACAAATGATATGACTCAGCTGCTCAGTGGTTTCTAAGGGAATGTAGCAGAGGTGGCTAGGGTGAATTTGGTTTGTAGTGTCTTTCAAGGACTCTTCAGCAAAGCATGTTTATGTTTGTGTCTCATGCGTAAAAGTTCCTGGCTAAAAGCATGTTTATGGATAGTATATCTTAATTCATGAGCTTCAAGATGACAGTGATCCATGAATTCATATAGTTTATCTAGAGAATTCAAGAAGGTAATGGCCAATATTGATATTTTTCCTTATACTTAATAGAAATAGTCATAACTATGATTTTAAAGGTAAATGATAGAGTAATATATCAATTTTGCTGATCGGAAAATTAGTTAATGGCTTGCTAACAATTGTATGTGACTGTAAATAGGTGAAAGACAATGGTTCCTTAATCTTCAGAATCATAAGGAGTTGGCACCACCCATAGTGGCTAATACCTATAATCCTAGCATTCAGGAATCTGAGGCAGGGAATTACAATGAGTTTGAAGCTGGCCAGTGCTGCAGAGTAGGGTCTCAGGAAGTAGGCTTCAGGTTCTCTGGGAGGAAAGCCCTGTTTTATAGTCTACTGCATCTCTATCAAAAAGCAAGATGAAAATGGATATTTTGTGTTTGAATTGTACTAATTCCTCAGTTTCTCTATCCAAGTTCTGTATTATATAGAAATAATAGTCTATTTTGATATGAAGTAAGTTAAAGAGGAATTATTTTTTAAAAAACACATAGCTATATAGTAGTAATAATTAAGAGAATATTATGTAAATGAATGGAATATGCCAAATTGCAAAGCAACAGTCTTTAGTGATTACTTAAAATTTATTAAAAAATACCACCAAGTGTGCAAGGCTTAAAACAAAATGACAGAATGTAGAATTATGAAATTTGTGGAAGTAGAAACACAGTTTTCTTTTTTTTTTTTTTACATCAAGAACTATATTGTTTTTATTTAAAACTTTTATATAATATATTATAATCGTGATTTTTCCTCTCTCCCAACTCTTCCCAAATTCTCTTCACAGACCTAACTCCACAACCTTTTTTCTCTTTTTTTTTAAAAAAAAAACAAAGCAAACAATGTGAAGCAAAAACAAGAAGCACACATGTATAAGAAACCCATAAAACACAAAATTAGAAATTATAGTATACAAGCAAAACAATAATAAAACAAAAAGATAATAGTTAAACATACAATAGAATACAAAAGTCTATAAAAATACCACTGAGTCTATTCTGTGTTTACCAT
>PVIH01029511.1:0-13533 GCA_004025045.1 Sigmodon hispidus
TGCAGTGTGAGCAAAGGGGCCAGGTTGTCAGTGGTGCAGTGTGAGCAAAGGGGCCAGGTTGTCAGTGGTGCAGTGTGAGCAAAGGGGCAAAGTTATGTTTTGGCATTTGTCTCTGTCATGATACCAACAGCCTCCCAGTTCATGAATATTTCTTTTCTGGTGAGATTGGTGGTGATCTCAACAAATGCAGAATTCCAGGAGTTTGGGGTGTGGGGAAGTGGGGTTCAAACAGTGTTTCTCTGTGTGCCTTGGCTGGCCTCCTGTTCCTGCCTTTCTAGGTCTGAGATCACAGGTATTTGCTCCCATAGCTAGCTAAACATTTTGATAATTATATAATTAAACATTTCAACATTTGGAAGGTCTAGTTTATTGGAACATTTCCCAACAACCAATGTTATAAAATTATACGTAACGAAAGAAAAGTGCAGAAAGGCTAACAGAACATAATAATTCAAAAAGTAAAAGCTGGGTGTGGTGTCATGCACCTGTAATCCCAGCATTTGGGAGACTGAGTCAGGAGGGTTGGGAGTTTGAGGCTAGCTTGAGCTACACAGTAGTGTTTTCCTCAAAAAGCTGTGAACAGGCGCAAACAGGAAGGCTCAGCAGGGTAGCCACTTGCCTCAATTTCATAGGTCCACGCTGCAGAAAGACACAACCAACACCAGCATGTTGTCCTCTGACCGCCACATGTATGTGCGACACATATAAGTAAATAGAACTTTGAAAATACACACACATGCACATACTTGTGCACACACTAGAACTGTTTCAGATTCTACTGTGCAACTAACATTTAAAAAACCACCTTTTGTCAACTTCTTAAGAAAAAATTAAATAGACTTAAATTTTAGATCTGTTTAGGTTTATATCAAAAATAGGAGGAAGTTCTGTTTGGCGGCTCAGACCTGTCATCTCAACAGTCAGGAGGCCGAGCTGGGGTGATCCCTGTGAGCTTGAGGTGACTGTAGACTACACAGTGAGTCCTTGGCCAGCCTGTGCTGCAGTGAGACACTGTCTCAGAAAGCTGAGGAAAGACGAGGAAAGGAAGGAAGAAAGGGGCAAGAAGAAAGAAAGATTGAGAGCTGTAAGTGCCCGCACTTCCGCACCCGGCCGAGGTCACCTGGTATGACCCGGAACAAAATCAGCACAGCACAATCGAGGCTGTGACAATCTCACTGAGAACAACTAGACTTTTTATACCTTTATCAGAAGCAGAATATAATGGCAATTGCCAGGATCAGTACAGTTCCCAGGATACGGTGAAGTTTGCAAACTATTCAGGGTCCACAGACTAATGTCCTGTCACATTCCCATGCCTCCTTGACCCACAAGGGAACACACAGAGAAACAGAAAGCAGCCTGAACGCTTCCCTGCCTGAGGGAGTGCATCAGTCTCTCAGGAACTGGAAGGCACACTGTGCCCCAGAAGCCACGCACTCTAACCTGGAAAACTGGTGATGAATGCTAGACCAGGCCAGCTCCATGGTTCCCTGCAGAGCATAGTGCAGAGTGCTTACATTTGCTACCAGATCTGCTTTCCTTTATTTTAACACCTTTATTAATGTTTGCTACATTTAATGGATTGTTAACACCTTCTATTAATGTTTGCTACATTTAATGGATAAATATTAGATACATTTTTTCATGTTATGACTATTTACCAGTAATGTAGATTGAACTCTTGAACTCCGATACAGTATTATTAAGTTTCTACTTTATCCACACTCCTTATTTTGACCTAATATCCCTTCTCGGTCCTAGGATGCCACTGGCTTCTGAGGTTATCATCTTAACTAAGGAGGTTCTGAGGCTTTTCTCATTTTTGATGACCTGGACGGTTTTGAGGAGTCCTGGCCAGGCCTGTGATGACAGAATGATGCTTTTCTCACAAAGCCTCCCTGTAAACCTTTGTCACACTCACCCTCAACATTGCTGCTCAGATTTTCCACACAGAAGCTATATTTTCCTCCAACCTATCCCTGTTTGGAAGGAACTTCTGTTATCTCTATAGCATTGAAGAATAATTCTATTATTATATGGAAAGGTTATTAAAAATACCTTCCAACCACTGACCCATCTACCAAATGGAAAGGGTTTAATGTAATGGTTTTTACAATTGTGGATTCCAATGGATTTAAACAATTGAAATTTTCCTCAGTTTTAATTTCTAATATAATAATGACAAACATTAGGAGAGAGAGCCCATGTAAACACAAGCTCCTGAGATCCCTTGATTGTTCTTAAGAGACTAGAGGACCTGGAACCATAGCACCCAGGATCCACACCAGGATTACAGTTAAACTTCTGTGACCATAAATGAAAGAATCATTTTCAGAGAGAGCAATCCAAAGCTGAATTCTAAAGCTTTAATGAGTAAACTGGCTATTCCTGAATTTTCCTTTTGAGAAATATAATTTTTACACCTGCAGAAAATTGTTTCCTCAGCCAATAGCTGTGTTCACAGGTAACTGTTTGCAAAAGTACTTCATTATTTGTGGTTTTAAAATGACAGGTAGCCAGCTGTGTGAGCAGAAAGTCTGGGCAGAAGATTTATTGCTTGATGCATATGCATGGCTGTTTGTGGATGCTCACTGTCACCTTCCTGCCCCAACCCCCCAAATACACACTCATTTGCCCTTAGTTCTCAAGGAAGAATAAACGACTGAGGATCAGATTTATGTATTGGCATTCATCTGTCTGTTAGTCTTAAATCATATTAGTTTATATATTGTTAACCTAAAAGTCTTACCAAATAAGATCTTGTGGTGGTATATTTTATATTTAATAAAATCAGCCTGAAACATCAGAGGACAGAATCACCCACAGTCTATTCTCACTCAGCCAACTTCTCAGGCTGTGTTATCTTCAAGAATCCTTAACCTGGCTCTTCCCTTCTATATAATATCACAATGTCTGCCTATGCCTGCCCTAAATATCTTCTTCCAGGTTCAACCCTGTATCATAATCCTAGAGTTAGGATTAAAGGTGTGAGCTATTACTGCTTTGCTGTTAGGCCTTGAACTCACAGAAACACAGAAAGATCTGTCTCTGGAGTTATGGGATTAAAGGCATAGGTCACCACTCTCTGACCCTCAATGCTTGACTGTGGGTGATTCAGTCCTCTGATATTCCAGGCTGATTTTATTAAACATAAAATATGTCATCACAGGATCTTCTAGAGAATTCTTGAATGGAATCCCCCCTCCACTGTGTGCTTTATCTGGTTTTTATTCCTACTGAAACCACTGTTTGGGAACTTCTTCTGGTTTGTGCCTATCTTGCACACCATCAGGAAATGCTACAGGATGAATCACTTTTATCACGTTATTTGGCCAAGGCTGCAGGCTGATAGTCTCTGGATGCTGCAGTGATAACTAGCAAGGATGCGGCTGATAGTCTCTGATGCTGCAGTGGTAACTAGCGAGGATGCGGCTGATAGTCTCTGATGCTGCAGTGATAACTAGAAGGATGCAGCTGATAGTCTCTGGATACTGCAGTGGTAAGTAGCAAGGATGCAGCTGATAGTCTCTGATGCTGCAGTGGTAAGTAGCAAGGATGCAGCTGATAGTCTCTGATGCTACAGTGATAACTAGAAGGATGCAGCTGATAGTCTCTGGATACTGCAGTGGTAAGTAGCAAGGATGCAGCTGATAGTCTCTGATGCTGCAGTGGTAAGTAGCAAGGATGCAGCTGATAGTCTCTGATGCTGCAGTGGTAACTAGCGAGGATGCAGCATTAATCACCAGGCTGAGGCAGCCCAGGAACCTCTGTGATCCTTTCTCTTCCCAGCAGCAAGACCATTCTTGAGGAATTCCTTGTTCTTTATCAATGCTGACTGCTGACAAAGTCAGGCTCTAAATAAGGCAGCTAGCTGACCTCCTTATCTGTGTCTCTCACTTGTCTGCCAGTGCACATCTTCCGTACCCATGGCATTCCGTGTGGGAATCTTAGAATGATAGAGGGTTTGAGAATAAATTCTCTTAATTGCCCTAAACTACAGTTTGATTTAAAAAGGCAAAATCCCACAAATAACTGGACACCTGAGCTTATTTCACTATTCTGAGACTTGGGGCATAAAGGAGAAGATAATTTTCTGTCAGGTTGTAGGTTTTCACTAATTGTTATCTGATTTATGTCTTCCAAGGAAATCTCTCTATATATATTAGGTTTCAAGTTGTTGACACTTTCCATATGTTTTACTATTTTAAAAAGGAAAATGGGGGGACTTTTGGAAATTAATCATGAAAGAGAGGCTAGATTAGAAATTTGAAAACTTTCAGACACAGAGTCATGTGGTCATGTCCATAGTGAAAGGGAACACGGGGAGGAATCAGCAGGAAAAAAGAAAAACTGACTTAGGAGACGAACTTCTGTGTTCTCTCTTTGTGAACATTTCTGTTGGAGGGTAAATCCTTAGGCAGGACCCTTTGACCCCCATGTCTATTTCCAAAATTGATCATGAATGGACCTTTTGTGGCTATTGTTTATGGCTATAGACAATTTTTTTCAATTTTTTTATTTTATGTATATGAGTATTTTGCCTACATGTATACATGTGCACCATGCACATGCCTGGTGCCCCTGGAGGCCAGGAGAGGGTGTCAGATCTCCTTAAACTAGAGGTACAGATGGTTGTGAGCTGTGTGTGGGTGCTGGGAACCCAACCCAGGTTCTCTGCAAGGGCAGCCAGTGCTAAGCTACTGAGGCATCAAACTCAGCTGCTTAGCATTTATTTCTTTGAGGGGAAAAAAACTAGCAGAATAATTACTGTCCTACTATTTTTGACAGTATAAAGCCTGTCCATTCCTTGTATGGTGGATGCTCTAAGGATTCATGGAGGTCCCGGGGGAAGAGTGAGAAAAATAGCACACTTCCAAGATGTTTTTTGTCTTAGGGAGAAATTATTTTGTGGGTCAAATCTAGTAGATGATGTGGGAATGTCTTCCTATATGCTGTGAATATCATGCTTTAAATAAAGGAATGGTTTTTGGCCATGACAGGCACCGTAGGAATAGGCGGGATGGGGGGGATGTGGGGGATCAGAGCATAGGCAGAAGGAGGGTGGAGTCAAGAGAGACCATCCTGCAGTCCAGGAAGAAACATGTAATGAAATAGGTGACCCACGGGCCATGTGGCAAGACAGACTAACGGAAATGGCTTGAACTAAAATGAAAGAGCTAGCTAGCAATAAGCCTGAGACATAGGCCAAGCAGGATGAAATTAATATAAGCGTCTGAGTCATTTTTGGGGGACAAGGCAGCCACTGGTGGGTCTGGACCTCTTGTTATTATATTGTGCATGGAAGAACACGCTAGCACGCTGCCAAGGAGCCATATTAGGTTTATTAAAAGAACGAGTGGGGGAGGGGAAGAGAAAGAAAGAGAAAAGAAAGAGGCGGAGATCAGGGAGCAGAGGAGAAAGAGAGTGTCTCCCACGTAGTTGGGGCTCTTTAAAGGGTAACCATGCAGACACGCCCCAGGTGTGGTGCAGGCAGTGTGCCTTGTCAGAGCCCCTCTGCAGGCAGGGGCGTGGCCACAGCAACTAACACCTCTGACCAGACAGGGCCAGAAACCTCCTTCTATAACCCCTGCCCTCCTTATAGTGTATAAGGAGCTTTTCTATAGCTCAGTATTTGCTGAGTGTGTAACAGGAGGCTGGCTCGGGTCTCGGCACAGTAAGGGGAGGCATGGGATGAGGAAGAGTCAGTGTGGACTCTTACTGTCCTCATTCAGAAGAGACGGTGATGGATACAGAGCTCAGTAGATCATCAGTACCGCAGGGTGTGTCGGAGCTGCGCTGTGGGGATGAGGGGCGCCCTGAGAGCTGTCGAGGTAGAGAGTCTGATGGTGCCAGGTGGGTAGGCATCTGAGGAGAGATGGCCACCCTGGAGGCCATTCCCACTTGGATTTCCCCCTCCAAGGTTTCACGCTGCTGTGCAGAACAAGCTGTAAATGAGAGCTGACTCAGAGGAGCCTGAGGCAGGAGGTTGTCACACAGGGAAGGGACAGCTTCTATCTGACCAGGCCACTTGTTAATCACAAGTGTAAATTCTGGACAAAAATCTGATGTCATAGCCAGTCAAAAGCACACTGAAATCAAGGTACAGTGAACCCGTGGAAGAATGGATTCATTGTAGAATTGATCATTTTTATAGTTTTTGGTTTTTGGTTTTTTTGGAAGGTGGATCACAGTTTATCTTACAGTTAGTGAAAATCCAATGGAATCTGGCTTTGTGGCCTGAGGAGCCGCAGTGGGTAAGCAAGTGACCACGGCAGCAGAAAACCCTGAAAAGGAGAAAATGACAAGACACATAAGACATCTGAGACTGCCTGCCTCAGTTAATTACCCGCTAAAGTGGGAACAGTGAAATAAATCAGTTTGCCTCATAACCCATCATCTGCACATGACAGATGACCCCACATCATTAGTGACAGAAAATGACTCATTTTTAAAAGACAAGGTAACCAACAGAGACTTACCCTGAGATGAAACAAATGTGGGAATCACAGGTGAAGTTTTAAAATTACATGTACTTATAGTGAGAAGAGGTCGCCACATGGATGATGTGTGGTGATAGACACTGGTCCCAGATATTAAGCTCAGGATTTTGGGGTTCGTGGTTGGTATCCTTATCTTCTAAGCCATCCTCGGCCCTAGACAGTTTTCAGAGGTTTTATATGTATGTTCAAAGGCATGAAGGAAAATATACTAGTAGTAATGAGTAAAAAAATAGGAAATCTTAAGAGAAGTTGCCTGGCACTAAAGAGATAGCTCAGCAGTCCAGAGCAAGCAGTGCTCTAACCTAGGACCCAAGTTCAGTTCCCAGCACTCACATCAGGTGCTCACGACCATCTAACTCCATCGTCAGGGAGTCTGGCTCACAAGGGCAGTCACGTGCACATACTCCCAATCTCGCTCATTTAATTAAAAATAGAAATTGACCATAAAAATAGTCTAGATCTAGGGCCTTGTGCAATGGCTCAGAAGATAAAATTTCTTGCCATGTATGAAGATAAGAGCCCAGACTATGATTCCGTTACCTGTGTAAGAGCTAGTGGGTACAGCAGCTGCCTAATCTTTACACTAAGGAGGTGAAGACGTGGGATCCTTGGGACAAGCTAGCTCTCTAGACTAGCCAAGTCAGAGAGCTCCAGATTCATCACAGACTCCTACCTCAGTCAGTAAAGTAGGAAGTAACTGATGAAGACATCAGCCTCTGACCTCTGACATCCATACATGTGCATTCCTGAAGGTGTGTGCTCACACACACACACACACACACACACACACACACACCCCATTACAGACCTAAAATATTAGAAAATATATGCTTTAATAACAGGTTTAAAATGGCAGGGAAAATCCTGGTAGGTCAATATGGTGACACAGGTCCTCTTTTTCCAACACGCATGAAGCAGAGGGAGAAGAATTCTGTGGTCTGCATGAATTGCAAGTCAGCCAGGGGTACACAAGGCCTCACTAGACTCTATCTCAAAAGCAAAATGACTGCAAAATGTAAAGAAGACAAAATTATGTGGTCTTGAGAACTTGGAAGGGATGCAGAGATATCTCAGGAAAGTCTTGCCACACTCACACAAGCCCAGAAGCCCAGCCATGCACAAGTGCTGTCCATATTCTGAGTAGGTTTTCCCACCTCAGTTAACTTAATGTAGACAACTTCTGGAAAAACCAGAGCTGTGACAGCAAAGCATCGCCCTGCAGGCCAGCATCTCTCTGCATCCAGAAAAAGTGTCAAGATGGCATGGGCTAAAGCTGTCCAGGGTTTTCTTGAATATTTTCATAAATCTGAGCTACAGATAATTCAAGGCTGTCTTCTTGACAAGAGGATGGAGCGAATCATTCTATCCACAGTGTCCTTCTTGGTTTGGAAGGTTCAGCCCTTTGTACTCTCAGTGGCTCCGAGAGGCATTCAGCCTTGCTCAGATGAGTCCGCGTCTTTACCCACTATTCTCATGATGTGGAAAGAGAACTGGAGGAAGAACAATAAGAAGAAAACTCTTAGATGTCCACTTCATTTCCAGTTCTGATTGCATTTTTCAAATTTCTGAGCCTAAGAGGATTCAGTTTGTTCCTAGTGGGTCCTTTCAAAGGAAGCCAGGCAACCACAGCAAAACCCAAACCCTCTAGCCATCAACAACCCAAGTAACTGGACCTTCACACTTACATGGCTTTGCCATGTTCAGGCGTTAGCATCCTAAAATTTCAAATAAGTTTTCTATTATCTAAAGCCTTTTCCTTGTCTTACCACCCTACCACACATACATACACACACACACATGCACACATGAATGCACGCGCACACACATACACACACACACACACATATGCACTCACAGAGAGCTAAATGTCACTGACCTTGCCACTAACCCCCGATCCCCAACAGGAGCAACAGTGGCTCACCTCACAGTTCACATATATGTACAAACCCACCACCAGTGGGGCCAGAACCTGATCTTTCATCCTGTGAATAATCTTCCGAATTTCTGAAAAGACCCCAAAGCCAGACACATTTAAGTATACGCACTTTCCTTTCTCAGGCACAGTAAATGCTGCCCCCTGCTGAGAGATGGCAAGGAGGCTCCTTGTATAAGTGGCCCAGTGTGGTACTGACTTGTCATTTGGGCAGAACCCTGCTGTTCCCTACCACTTCACCAGTATCCTATAGATGTCTAGCTTACACATTACATTTTAAAATAGAACAGGGAAGAAATGGGAACATTTCACTGTTGGCTTCACACATTTATGATCTGCCCTAGTCCTTAGAGTCAGATCCCATCATCCTCTGTGTTAGACACTCATAAAAATGGTTAGCCAGCTAATAAAGTCTCTTTCTGAAGGGAAAAGGGGAAGGATTATTACAGTATCATTAATAAATGAGTTTGGGAAATAATTCCAGCACCACTTGGGCTGTTTTTGACAGTAGTTCTTTTTTTCAGGATCTGCTCAGTTGCTAATATCTAGCTGCTCATGAGGCTATGATAGTTCCTTATTGTTTTAAAGCGGTAACGGTGTGTTGAGAAGCTGAGGATCGTGCTAACTGCCTTCAGACCATGGCCCTTAGGAGAGTAAACTGGGGGTCTTGCTCAGTGGAAGAGAACTTGTGAGCATGTGCAAGGCTCTGCCTAGCCCATCAATAAAACTAAAACTGGAGCAAAACTTGGAGTGGGAAATGTGTTTCGTCTATACCAGGCCCTAGATTTATCCCTGGCCACACTCTGCTCTCTCCTGAAGCCACCTAACCCCCACAAAACAATGACATAATTGTAGAAGCAATCACATACGTAGACGGTATGGCTAAGCAAAGAAAGACAGACTTGTGGTTTGTGTTCCTGGGTGTGGGGAACACGGATGACAATACAGAGCAGGGTACACCCGTCGGCTCACTTGACTTTTTCCCATTGTCTGGAACCCGGTGTTGGCCTGAAGAACAAGGAGCCATGAGGCAGAGACTAGTGACCCAGTGTTTTAGTGGCTTCTTAAAAAGTGAAAGAAAGTCCCTCAGCTGCTAAGCTTCAAGACGAGAGAGTGATCAGGAGTGTGGGGAGCCGCTGTCCTCCTAGTTAGCCAGCACCTAAGGCCCTTATCCCCAGCCTTACAGACGGAGAAGGTGGCCTTGCTTTTCCTGGACTCGAGGCTGCCTCCACACTGTGCCTCACACTACAGCTCAAAACTCACGCTTCATCAACACCCGGGCAGGACGTTCTTTCTCTAGACTGTCTAGAGTGACTGCCAGTGACTGTCTCTGAGCCGCACTAGCCAGTCACCATTTTCATTCTCTAGTATGGATGAACCCAGCTTACTGTTTCCAAAGAGGGAGACTCTCATGTCCAAGCACCCGGATACCCCATCCTGGCCAGCCAACTGTCTAAGGAGCAGTCTAATTTACTTGATCCGAGGTTGTTCCTAAAACATACACTGTGTCTCCGCTTTTGCAGTTTTTATGTATGATCTTGGGTTGTACTGGTGCTTACAGTCAGTGGTAATTACTAGTAACTGAGTGTACCAATCACTGTTTCCTATTTCTTCATATTCCTGTTTTTAAGGATTATTTTCTTTATGTGTGTGTGCCACATGTGTGCAGGTCCTCCTGGAGGCTGAAGAGGGCCAGATTCCCTGGAGCTGCGGTGAGCGGTGCTTGTCAGTCAGTCTGGTAGTCTGAGTGCTGACAACTCCCCAGGCCTGACAAGAGCAGTGGGCACCCCCTCCTGCTGAGTCACCTCACCCAACCAGCTTCCCATGCTGCCCCTTTCTTTCCCTCCCTGTCTCAGGCTGCATAAACTAAATGCTTTTCAACCAACCATTGAGCTTCCTGCTCTCTCCCTTCCCCCCCCCCCCAGCTGAACCGGAAGCACTCCCAGCACTAAAGGAGGCATACTTGTCGCATGTGAGGCTCTTGGCGCTGACTGGCGTGCCTTGTGTCTGGAGAAGGTTGCTAGTTCCAGGTTCCCCAGAAATTACGCTTCTGCAGAAACTGGAGAGTTCTTTATTGCACAAAGCCGGGGAGAGGGGGGACCTCTATCATATATCTTTACTTTTTATCTGATCTTTGATTCTTCAAACTTGCCATTAAAATGTGACTCCCCAGGAGTACTGTATTATGCAGTAATAGGGCATAGATATGGCAGACTTGGGCAGAACTTGCCTTCTGACTTTGAATTTCATCTAGGAGAATGGGTTTTCTCAGCAGTCTCAGGAACACCTTTGGATAGAATTTATGACCGTTGGCAGAATGTCTGAGCATGGTGAAGTATTCCCCAGCTGGCTCTTAGGTGCTTTATATTCCTGAGATTTCTGAAACCTGACTCTGGGGGAAATACTCCACTAATACATTTCAGTGCTCTGTTTTCTAATTACAAATTTCGGATTTGACAGCTATAAGTTGTTTAATATCAACTCATATGGTATTTTTGGTTTGTTTGGAGAAGGGCACACTTACCCTAACTCCCATCAAACATTTGTTCCCTGAGGCACTTTAGGAACCGAGGTACTATGTAGACAAAGCAGGATGCCTACATTATTTAATGAGATGCCTTCAGGGAACCACTGCAAGGGATTTCTAAAGAAGAGGCTATGGGGATGAAGAATGACTCTAGACAGAGCTTGAAATGATAATCATCCTACTTGAGCTAAAATAATGGCGCAGAACAAGCTTTATAGCATGAACGAGGAAAAAGACAGCCAAGCTGATGGCTCCTTCGCTGATGCTGAAGTGGCTGTTGCTTACTGTAGGGCAGAGGGCAGCCTTGGGGTGGGGCAGTTCACACTGGCAATGGCATGACGAAAATCCTCACTCCTGGCACCTGGGTCAAAACCGAATCAGACAGCTGTGCTATTTCTCACACAGGAGAAAGAAGACAGCAGCAAGCTCTTTATTCCTCAAAGTTTGTCAGAGAAACTGCTCCGTATAATGCAGCTGTATACTCCGGTAATTAAGGAAAACAAACGCTCTTTGCAAACTCATTATAGATTTAAAGTTCCTTAAGTTTCCATCAGGTTTCCACAGAAACAAAGAGTTTGAGACAATAGTGGAGAATGCACACCATCGAATAAGTGGATTTTAATTGTTCCTGTCTAGAAAATTATCCAGATAACCAGCCACATCAAAGACTATTAAACTTTTTAATTGCTCAGGTAGAAAGACGGAGAATGTCATTATCTATCAGAAGAATCCACTGTAGATAATGCTACTTGAATAACATACTCAAGGGTAGTAGTAACTGAAGTGCCATTTAGTACTCAGAAGTAATCATGTGCTTTAATTATTCATAGGGCATAATGCAGGAATTCACAATACCAATTATGGCCTCACAAAGTATCATATTCTGCAGCTTACTTATACAGGAGGATGAGCTAACAAAAAGTAAAAGTATTTGAAATTGCCATGGTGTTCTGTGTATGCAAATTAGCTATATGTTACTGTGGTCAAAAGATCAATGTGATTTGCAGAGTTCTTATAGAATATTATACTCATTCAATTTGTAATTAAATTTCTAGAAATAATATACACGTGCGCGCATGCACACACACACACTCACACACACACACACACACACACACACACACACACATACACACATGCTGGGTCTCACCTGATCCAGGCTGGCCTCAAACCAACTACTTATTGAAGGATGACCTTGAACTCCTCTTGCCTCTACTGCTCACGTGCCAAAGTTGCTAACCTGCACCACCATGCACAGCTGCAAGGAAATCTTGGTGACATGTAATACAAGACTCTGTGCCTTTGCACTTGAGACAGAACCGACCCTCTGAGCCCAACCCCCAGGCTCATACAGGGATACAATAAGGGTGACGATGGCAAGCTTGAGAAGATTTGTAACCTCTCATGTTTTTAGTGCAGTCACACACTACTGAGTGTTAGTATGGGCTCTGAGAATGCTTAAGGAATTTTATCAAGTGAACACTATAGACTGTGCTCACAAAAATATAGGCCAAATTTGTCTCTGAGCAACAAACGTACACAGTAGATCGCTGCTGAATACATACCAAACACAGGAGTAGTGATGTAAGATATAGAAAATTTTCAACTCCTTTGTAGTTTTACTGGACCCCTATTGTATATGTCCCACAGTTAACCAAAAGTGTCACCATGTGTTATGTTTGCATTTGTGCTGTATATTTTACACATTGACTTTACATTAGTATTAGGGAATATGCAGGGGACTAAATATCTCAGAATGAAAGATAAATGAAGAATATTTTTTATTTAGAGTTAGTGAAGATTTTGGCTGGTGAGATAGATTAGCAGGTCAACTCACCTGTGGAAGCCAGGAAACCTGAATCTGATCTCTTGGACCCAAGTAAGGTGGAAGGAGCAAACCAACTGCACAGGTTGTCTCTTGACCTCCATATACATACGCAGATATACTATGCACACACACACCATGCACATATGCAGATACATCATGCATACACACACCATGCACACACACACCATGCACATACACAGACACACCATGCACATACATGGACACACCATGCACACACACACCATGCACACACACACCATGCACACACACATACCATGCACACACACACACCATACACACACACCATGCACATACGCAGACACACCATGCATATTTGCAGATACACCATGCACACACACACCATGCACATACGCAGACACACCATGCACATACGTGGACACACCATGCACACACACACACCATGCACATACACACACATCATGCACACACACACCATACACACACATACCATGCACATACACGGATACACCATGCACATACACGGACACACCATGCACACACACACACACCATGCACATATGAAGGTACATCATGCATACACACACCATGCACACACACACCATGCACATACATGGACACACCATGCACACACACACCATGCATATTTGCAGATACACCATGCACACACACACCATGCATATTTGCAGACACACCATGCACATACGTGGACACATGCACATACATGGACACACCATGCACACACACACCATGCACATACACACAC
>PVIH01029512.1:0-13532 GCA_004025045.1 Sigmodon hispidus
TTTTTTTTTTTTTTTTTTTTTTTTTTTTTTTTTTTAAAAAAAAAAAAAGAACCTTTGCAAGTTCAAAATAACATTCCAGGAGTCACTAGAAAAACATTCAAAGGAATAGGAAAAAAAAGTTTTTAGTTTCATTTGTAGCAGACCTGACTTAATCTTAATCTTCTGTTTTTCACTGCAGAAAAGTCTAATAGCCCTAAGAGTTGGATGATAACCAAAAGAAAAATGTGTGAATGCTTCTCATAGCTAGAATATTTACAGCAGAAGGAGGAGCCAAGGCTCTCTGCATCCATTACTCAATAAGTCAGGTAGAAACAGGTTGACAAATAAGGGCTCAAATTCAGAGCTTTGGGGTTCTCCTGGTCTTTGCAGAATCAATACCATCCCTGTTCTTACACTCTGCTGACTGGAACTTTCCACCAAGCTGATGACCTGTGATTTACCAATGCCATACTCTGCCTGCAATTCCTGATATGCTTGGACAGCTGCCCTATGGAAGATAAGCCTTGATGACAGTTTCAATACAGCCTTGGAGTCAAAGTGATCCTCCTAAGCAAGGCAAAAGCGAGACCTCAGCAGGTATGGCAAAAGAACAGGGTGTTTCTTAGAATTAAGGTGTTGTCAGTGTTGAACTAAAACACAGCGATAATAGAATAACCATCAGCAAGTGCAGAGGGAGACAGCTGAGGACTAGCATGGTAGAACCACGCTGCCTTCAGGCTCTTAACCTTCTCTTCTATCACTTCAATACATGGCTTCCATTTGCAAGGTTATCTCACCATCCTAGATAGTCACTATCAGTCAGCTTTCCAGCCTAAGCCCCCTGGTCCCTCAGGAACCCCCACAGACAACAAGATCCAAAGAGGCTCCTGTCTGTCAAATAAAATGGTAACAGACATTCACAGAAGCTATGTTCGTCCTCCCATATACTTTAAATTATCTCTATGTTACCTTTAATACTTATAAAACATAAATATCAGTAAATCATTATACTGCAATGCTTATAGCCTGGTAAAGGGCAATGTCTGTACATATTTAGTGCAGAAGTAAGTATTTTCAGGTTTTGCCTTTTTAAATTATTTTTTGTTGTTGTTTATTTGTATGTTTGTGTTTCACTCTGTAACTCTAGCTAATGTGAAAATCCCTTTGTATACCAGACTGGCCTCTCTCTGTCTCTGTCCCTGTCCTGAGTACTATGATAATGCTCCTATGAGCAATGTAGTGGTTTTTTTTTTTTAAATTCTTTCTTTTTTAAATTTTTTTTAAAAAATTTCTTCAATTTTTTTTTCTGTTTGGCTTGTTGAATCCACAAATGCGGACCCTACAGGCTTAGCATGATGATTAGAGAGTAATGAGAAGGTTCGCTGCTTTTTAAGGAGCCACAGAAATCAAACACAACCCATTGAGTACACATTACTTTCCAGAGCTTGGTAACAGAGCAGTTATTAGCCAAGCAAAGGCTATTTTAAGAAAGTGTCAACAGCCTGTTTTACTGATAGTAACTATAGGGAACATTGCTGAATCTTCCAAAGCTACTAGTTTGCCTAGATTCCTTATCTGAGATATAAGAGGCTTTATGAAAGTTCACTTACCAATGAACATACAAAACAACCCAGATTTAGAAAAGAATGCTGGTTTCCATGAACGAAAATAAACTGCAAGTTTCTGTTCTTACAGTAGTAGGCAAGTGTGCTTTCCTCAGACATAAGGAAAATGGAAGGCCAAGCTACACCCAATAGTGGTCTAGTGTCTTAAACTCCCCTCTGAAGGGAAGTGAGTGTCCTAGAGCAACCCCCATCCACATGCTTTCAGGTCCCACACTCAGAGATGCCAAGGTCTCTCTAATTCTACACAGGAAAGAATTAGGCACACACACACACAACTGGCTGGAAGGGTAAGTGCTAAGGGAAACTTAGGAAGGGCCACATTTGTTTATAAATGTATTTCCATGTCAAAGCATCATCCCCATGAACTTAAAAGCCCTCAGTTTTGGGAAGAGTACCAATGCAGTGATGCTCACCCCCAAGACAGACAACCTTTTCAAATGTTTAAGGGGCAAGCTTTCACAAAGCAAGTCTAGTATCAAGCTGAGTTCAGAAAGGGACGAGAAAAAAAATCCCTGTCTCTTGGTCTTGAGTTTGCCTGTCATTTGTGACATTTGGATGAGTCTCATTATCTGCGGAAATGGTGTGCTCTTTAGGCAAAAATAACTTTTTATAAAAAGAACTTCTCCACCACAACCGGCTGGAGAGATGGCTCAGTGGTTAAGAGCACCGTCTGCTCTTCCAGAGGACCCGGGTTCAATTCCCAGCACCCACATGGCAGCTAACAACTGTCTGTAGTTCCAGTTCCAGGCAAAACACCAAGGCAAATAAATAAGTAAATAAATAAAGTTTTAAAAAAAAAAAAAAAAAAAAAAAGAACTTCTCCAAACTCTCCTGAAATCATCTCAGAGTGAAGGAAAGATTTCCCATACAATGGAAACCTTACCTCTGGCCTGAGTGTATTTAACTATGCCATAGTTAGGTCAAACTGAAGTGACTTTAGGGCCCAGAGAGAGTTGATTGAGACTTAACGGTGAGGTAATGAGAACAGAAGTCAAGCACAGAACCAGGTTTTCTATTTGAAGCTACACAGCCATGGGAAAATCTCCCGGGCAGGTCATAAACAGGCAAAGGGAAATAATTGGAGAATAGAGAACACTTCTCTGACCCAAGTTAAACACAAAGGCTGCTGCATTTTAAATTGTGCATTAAGACATTTCTGTCATCTTTAATGTATTATTTAATTTGAACTTTGAGTGAGCATCCACTGAAGAAAAGAGAAGAGGAAATAAAGAATGGGAAAAGACAGAAAGGGAGAGGGTAAATAGGAGACATAAAGGGCCAGAGGAAGTGTCTGGAAGAGATGGTGTGTTTGTGTTGCATTGCTCTAAACACACACGCTAACGCTTTCAGCCGAAGGACCAATGTAGTCCACGTTATTACCTTCTCTGGAGAAATGGGTTCCAGAAGAGTTAAAAGCTCATTGGCACCCAATACACTAACAGGAAGAGAGGGTGAGGCTTGAACCAAAGAAGTCAGGCTCAGAAGCCTGTGCCCTTGGTGACAAATGTAGTTGAGGGGGTTGGGAAGACAGACCTGTCCCTTAGTCAGAACCACCATACACTATTCAGAATTCAGACCATTGCCTCAGTCCCCACTACACACATTTCTGCTGCTTATCTATTCCTCATGTCTATGGACATGTAATGGGCCATTTCTAATGCCCAGAGAGGTCAGCCTCAATGACCTAGACCCCAAAACTGTGAGTGATCCGGTTTTGGGATCCTACCTCTCTCGCGCTTGACATCTTCAGTGATGGCATCACTAACAGTACAGTATAGAGACTTCGAGGCTGTTCCTGAAACACAAGAAGGAAGTTGGGGCCTGCTACTTCCATATGCTTTTTGTTCCAGCTGAGAAGTGTCAAGAAAAATGTCTCTGAATTTTGAAGTTAGCATTCAGAGATTCCCAGTAGCCTCCTATAAGGTTTGCTACCCCTATGGTAAATGGTAAAATCAGAGGCTGAGGCTGATGAGTTCAGACACATTTTTGTTTGTTTTACCTTATTTATTTTGTGTGAATGAAGGTATCACAGCATAGGCCAGACTCTCAATCCTCCCACCTCAGCCTTTCAAATGGTGGGATTATAGGTGTGCATTACCAGGGCAAGTTGAATTCAAACACTTTAATCTCAGTGCTGTTGAAAACTGGATGTTTTGGCTAAGCCAAAAAAAAACTCTAGCCTTAGTAGCAGTGCCTTTTGCACAGGGGAAGAACTGTACATGATAACATCTACCCTTCATAACTTTAACATCACGCTTGTCAGGATCAAATGATAAAGGAATTGTGTGTATTAGGCATGGCTCTCTATGTAGGTTTTCATCCATGGGAGTTCTGATCCCTAGTTGAGAGAAGAGCTAGCTGGAAAACTCCTGGACTCGAAGTCATTCTGTTGGGAAAAGTGGTGGATATAGCATTGTGATTCTCAAAGCCCCCAGCTGATGGGAGTCTTCAGGGCTGCACTGTATCCAACCTAGAATTCACATCCTTTCCCCAGGAACACAGACCTCCAATGGCTGGTCTTAGAAAGTAGAGAATTTGAACAGGGTGACTCTGCAAGATGCTCTCTACTCCTGGCCCCCTAGAACTTAGGCCAAAGACCAGGGTGAGGTCAGTAGTATGTTCTTCCTATGTAAAATGGAAGCAGGTACCTAAAATCCTAGGGAAAAGATGGCTAATATTCTAATGGAATACTTAAAATTTTTCATGCAGAAAAACTTAATGATAAATTATTAAACTGTTATATTAAGACAAATTGTCATGACCTGAATGAGTTAAACAAATGGCGTGCTGGACTTCTGTCTTTATAGTATTTAAGTTTTTAATGCTTTTTCTTTCTTTTTTTTTGGTTACTTAAGATGAATACACTTTATTAACTCTAAATTATATCTCCAACAACAGCAACAAAAGAAATCAAAAGTGTGAATTAGATTATATCAGTTCCATTATAAAGTCCGCGTTTGAAGAGACTTTCCAGTCTGCATTTGATTTCCTTTCCTGGCTTCCATCTTTTCCTTACAGAACTCATTTTCTTTTTTCTTTATTTATTTTTTATTATGAATGAAGTCACATTTTCTATCCATGTATATCCTTGTTCAAGGTCCCTTACCCCTCCCACACCCTGCTTTTTTTTTTTTTTTTTTTCTAGCCTGGATTCTTTTTACATTAGCCTACACACTTAGGTTGCATTACAATATGCATCTTGTTAGCTGAATATTTTGTAAACTCACAAAAGTTGTCCCAAGGCAAGTTGCTGGACCCTGTTAAGGCTATTGGAATCTTATCACAGTTACATCCTCCAACTTAGGCCCCTGTCTTAGTTAGTCCTGAAGAAATTACTCCTCGGATATTCCCAGTAAACCTCTTAGGCCTCAACCCAAGGTTGTCTTTATCAGGAATAGCAACCAAAAATCAGAAGACATGGTGATTTAGAATGCATATATAATAGACAAGCTGAGTTTGAAGCTGAGCCCTGCAGTTTACTAAAAGCATGAGTATGGACCACATTATCAGCTTCAGGGTCTCTGCCTTTGCTGCAAAATCAGCACAGTGTCTCCTTTCTCTGGGTTACTGTGAGGGATACATGAGTTATCCAGGTGAAACTTGGCCCATTGACCATCAGACCTTTGAGTGACATTCTTAACCCCACACCTCTCCGTTTCAGCCTCTCTGTTCCTGATACCTTCCATCAGACTGACTGAGAAACATCCTCACTTTTTGTGACTAGACTTGAAGCCTCATAAAGTAGGTGAGATGCTCTTTCCTCTTCTGTTCTGCCCTTTGTCCAACCAGGGTGGTCCCTGTCTTTCAGCTACCTCAACACTGTATCTTTTGACAGATAAAGAGCCCACTAGCCACTTCCTGGTAACACTACATAATGTGTGAGGTCCTTTCTATTAGTTGTTTCCAAACAACAGTGATTAGGCACAATTGGGGGTAGGAGGGGCTGCCATGCTTCTCCCTGAGCAGAAGAGGAAGCCCTGAGGGACAGTTATCAGTAGCCAGGTGTCATCTGTCAGTCTCAGGAATCCAAGGCTCATTCAGACACATCTCAGTATCAGCCTCATGGGCTTTATCTATGAAGCCCAAGTGACTCCAACTGTTTGTGTCCCATTGACTGGGGAGGGAGAAGGGAATCTAGCATCTCATTTTCTCAAAGTCCAGAGATCCATAAACAGTAGGAAACCAAGACAGCTATTATGGAATGTGAAAAAATAAAAAACATAAACAGAGGTTACTAATCCTCCAAGCTGCTTCCAATAGTTCAGAGAGTAAGCACACAGGAGGAGGAACAACCCTGTAGTCATGGGATGTACCCATCTCTCTCTTACCACCTGTCAAAGCTGTTTAGAGTTCCTAGGATACCAATGATGATCTCCCGTCCCTGCCCCTCTCTGCCCCAGCTTTCAAGATGGAGCTTGTGTCTGAGTTATATTTTCCATTCGTTCTCTTCTGTAGTTTATTTTTTCATAGCAAGTGCTTCAAAAATTGGTCTGGAACAGTCGATTGCACCAAAAAATCCAGGTACCATAACAAACCATTAAAAATCCTGTTTCCCAGGCAGAAGATTTAGAAGGCAGAAACAGAGGCCTCCAGAGCAAAGTCAAACACTGGTGTCCCAGGGCCTCGTGAAGCCCAGCTCCCCATTCACTGGGTTAATGTTCTGCAAGGTTTCAATAAAGCAGCTTGTGTAGCTCCCATTCACATTGACACGGAGCTCTGTTTCCTCATTTGCTGGCTGCTACACAGGCAAATAGAAACTCTTCTGCCCATTTCTCTCTCTGACGTAGCTATCCCGAGACAAAGCATGCTAAAAATTGAGGTGATTTTGTATACATTTTCCTCATTTCTCCAGCTATCTTCTTGATCATGGCTTAAGATTTTAGTTTTTCAGAACAAAACACACAGAAAAAGGACAGGGAAATGACAATTATTTTGTTTATTTCTGGTCAACACCTTGAAATGAGTTGTTCCTTCACTCTATTTTTCACATATTCAAACTGAAGCTCAAGGAAAGTTAATCATCTTGCCCAGAGCTACAGAGCTGGAGAGCCTCGGTGCCAGAATCTCTGCCTGGATCTGCATGTATACAGTCTGAAGTTGCCAGGGAAGAATGGCTACACAGAACCTCCATGAACACAGAAGTGTGGAGTGAGGCATGACCTATGTGCTATGGGACACACAGGTTCACATACATGTAATCGCTATTTATTTGAAGCAAGGCAGAGGAGTCATGTGCAGATAGTCCAAAAATAGTTTCCAGTTTTTCTTGGGATAAATATAAAGTTTTGGCAATAGGAACCCCCTTTCAAAGTGTGTTTGGATTAACAGCTACACAGAAAGGCGTTTGTGTTCTGAGGATTTGCCAGCTAATGGGTAGAAGGAAACTAAGAATGGTGTCTGTTCGTTCTTCCTCTCCAGGGTCCATGTCAATCCACAGAACAGCTGCTGAGAAGACACTGAGTGTGATGATGTACTGGGACTCCCCTGCCTCTCCATCACTCCTGAACATGACACCCATTCAATCATACTCTCACTTCCCACAGGAAGGAACCAAGATGATGATAGGATGTTCTAGCCAAGGCCACATGACAAATCAGTAGAAAATGGGATAAGAATCTAAGCCTTTAATCTCACCTCTTGCCAATGTCTACCTCCTCTCTGAGGGCAGACTGACCCTTGGCTAAAGAGATGCTGACTCATGGTTCAATGTCTGAGCCCCAAACAGATGACAATGACAGGTATCAAAAGTATTCTCACTCCAGAAGCTGAGCTCCTGTGGATACTTCTCCTCTGTAAACAGAGTAGGAGCCCAGAAACAGCAGCGACACCCGTGGACAGAGCAAACAGAATTAAGGCATGCCTGTCAAGCTTTCAGTGACTATATGTGTCTATTTGGTGATTTCCTGGGTGGATCTTTGTATTAGCCAGCTTGTTACCAAAAATAAAATGCCTGAAATAATTACCTTACAAAGATAAATCTAATTATGACTCACCCAAACTTAGAGGTTTAGCCCATGATTAACTAGACTCATGCTTTGATGATCACAACAGGGTAACTATTCACCTCTTGACCAGGAAATGAAAGAACAGAAAAGGAAGTTATGTAGATCCCATATTCCTCTCCAAGGGCATGCCTCCCAATGATCTAAGGAGTTCCCCACAGGACTCTATCTTCTCAAAAGTTTCCCAGTCTCCTGAAGTTATCACCTTGGGGTTCTTTAACATGTGGGCTTTGGGAGAAACTCAACACTCTGACTATAGTGCTCCCTAAAGTGTCTCTCTTCCAAACATCTGCAGTGGGTGGAACTAATCTAATAAATCAGTGCAAGCAGACAAACAGGATCTACCTTGCTCCTATGCTCCTATGACTCAGCGTTTATATTCTTATTTCCCACAGTCACAGTGGAAGAGGGAAACCCTGACAGAGCGGGGCAGGAATGTGGGGAAGGAAAAAAGCAGGAGGTGAAGCTTTCCCAGAGCACAGCCTCAGGTGGAAGGTAGACCTAAGTGGCATAGTGCAAAAAGGAGAGCCCTTTAGGTTGTAAGAGCAGACCAGGGAGCTGCCATGTTGTCATGCTAACAGATTTGGAACTTTCTATTAGCATGCTTTTCAGTGGCCCTTTCGGAGGGCTCTTAGGTGAAACTTGGGGATAGACAGACAAGGTTTAGTAACTTTATTTTATAGGCACAGATACTGAGGCTCAAGGAAGAGAAGAAACTTCTCCAAACTCATACATACTGCTCATTGAGGGCAGAGGCTGTGCATTACTGCCTTAGTGTCTCAGTGACAGATGCTTCTATAAGCATGTGTTGAAGAGAAGATTCTTTGTGTGCTGTTACCACTCTGCTTGTATTTGAATAAGCCAGTGTTGCCAATCACCTTATCTCAAGCACCATGACCTCAGAAAACCTCTATGATCACAAACTGAGCAGTGGGTAAGTCAGAGACACAAATATTTATATAGCCATTCTAAAGGTAGTCTTTTGCTACACAAAAACTCATCAATCACTTAAGATCAATTGTTTGCCCAGTTTTAAACATAATCAAGAGATCTATCCAAGTTATAATTCTTTTGGAAAACTGAAGTATCACTACCCAGTGGCCCTTTTGATTTATTGAGATAAATTGTATGCAATTAGGAAGGAATAGAATGAACAGTTGAATCACCTGTGGCTGGCAGAGGAATTAAAGATGCTGATTTTGTGATTCTGTGAAGAGCCCCGGGTCCATACTTTCACAGCTCTTTGAGCTGGTGTAACTGGGGTGAAGGCAGTGTTTTGTGGGGAGCAGGGTGCTTTGCTGCTATATGAAGATGTCTGTATGTTCTTCTATGAAGGCTTGATCCTCAGTCTCTGACCTTCATTAATTCTCATCTGCACTGGACCCTTCTCCCTGCTCCATTCTCTCATTCACTCTCTGTATTCCTCAAGGGGAAATGTCTAAAGACATGGCCATGAGGTGGGCGGGTCATTTTTCACTATGAAATTAGACTGAGTAGCCTTGGAACACAGAACCTTTCATACAAACCAACCACTCATGTTGACAAATAAGCAATTTCACTCCCAGACTCCATACTATTTTATGAAGACTTAGAAAAGTCCCTGATTGTCATTCTTGCACATGATTCATCTACCATGAGGTCCTCACAAGAGCCAAATGATATAGCTTTTGAGTCTCTAAAACACTGAGCTATATAAACCACCCTTCTTTATAATGTCAACCTGCCTGGGAATTTGCCATTATAGTAATGAAAACCAAATCAATGCAGAACACATCCCTTAATAGTGGATAAATAATTTATTTGTAAGAATAATCATGGGTGAGGAAGAAAACATGTGAAAATACTCAACAATCTTCAAAGGGGAATCTGATCTATTAGTGGAAGGGAATGGCCCATTATTTCAATAGCAGTTATTGGAACAACTGTAGGCAACCTGATCTCTCTGAAACATACTCAAGACAATTAAGGAAGAGTCCACATTTATAAAATATGTCCCATAAAGGCGGGAATGGCTTCAGAAAATGTTTACTAGCAATTTTAAAATGGCAGATACCTTTTAAAATGAAATGAATGTTGTGCAGAGCAAATGGATTTCAAATAAAATGGAATAATTTAATTATGGTACAAGACGTCTTCCCATAACTAGGAGTCTAAGGGACAAATGTGATAAAGGATTAAGATGAGAAATACAGAAAGAACGACCCAGATGTCAGTGTTATATGTAACAAGAATTCCTGAGAGGTCAGAGTATTCAAGAAACAATGGCTAAAGAAATGAAAGTTATCCTTAACTGGCAAAAAAAGATGGGAGCCTTTAGTTTGAAAATATTCATCGAGACATATATCTTACTTGTATTATATACACATATATACATGTAACTATATGCACACACACATATTATTAATAAAAATGTTCAAATTTTAGGAGAAAATTTCTAACCACAAAAAGAATGTAAGTCTAAATCTTTCTTAGTTACTATCCTGTTGCTGTGAAGAGACACTATGGCCAGGACAACTCTTAGAAAAGAAAGCATTTAATTGTGAGTTTGATTATAGTTTTAGAGAGTTAGTTCATTATCAAGGTTGGTGCAGGACGGAACTCAGGTAAGCTTAGTAATGAGCAGAAACTGACAGCTTTACATCCAGTGGTCAGAGAAAGCAGTACTGGTTCTGGCATAGGCTTTTCAATGTTTACCCCCAGAGACACACTTCCTCAAACAAGGCCACACCTCCTAATCCTTTTCAAACAGTTCACCAAGTGGGAACTAAACATGCAAATATATAAACCTATGGAGGATATTGTCATTCTCATTTAAACAACCACCACATTTAACTTCTCTGCAACACTGAATAATCCCAGAATTAAATCTGTAGATTTTGGACAAAAATAAAGAGTGATAAAAGGCGATTTAGCAGACTCAAGAAGATTAAATTCCCTTCCTGTTCACCTGCAAAGCAGACCAGGGAGAAAGAAAGAAAACACTCACAAACCTAGATGGGTAAATCTAGACAGAGAATGTACAGAGTGAAGAAAGCCACATGTCAATCTATAGTGATGAGAGATAAGAGCAATATTCAGACAGTTGTATTTTACATTTTAAAAAATTAATTTGGGAGAGCTAGAGAGATGCCTCCGAGGTTAAGAGCACTGGCTGCTTTTCCAGAGGTCCTGAGTTCAATTCCCAGCAACCACATGGTGGCTCACAACCATCTGTAATGAGATCTAGTTTCTCTTCTGGTATGGAAGCATACATGCAAACAGAACACTGTATACATAAAAAATAAATAAATCTTTAAAAAATTAATTTGAGGAATAGATAGATGACTCAGTAGGTAAGAAATTGTTTTTCTGAAAATACTATCTTGATCCTTTCCACAAAAACTTAAGAGACAGGGCTAGAGAGATGGCACAGCAGTTAGGAACATGTACCACTCTTGGAGAAGGTCCAGCATCCATGCTGGATAGGCCATAATCATCTGTAACTCCAGCCCCTGTGATCCCATGCCTCTGGCCTCAGGGGGCACATGACCACACATAGACAGATATACATACATACATGTAGTTAAAATTTTTAAATATATAAGTAAATTTAAAAAATTTCATCAGCCAATGCCTTCAAATCCCCTCACTCTGTCTCCTACTGTACATAGCCATGTACAACCGTTCTCTCTGTTTTTGCTGCATGATGAAGAAATTCCCCAACTGTGTGTCCTGCCTCCAGCCATACACTTCAAACTTCTCAAGCACGGATTAATTTTCTTAAAAACGCTATTTGTAGTTTGCTATTTTTTTTTTAGCTTATTCAGGATGTGTTTAAAAGATGAAATCTATGTATCAGCTTGCTATCAAAATCCTTCTACAATCTGAATGCCCCCACCTTTACTACAAGCATGCCTCATGCTGCTTCACACAACCACAGAACATATCCTCCATTCCAATAAAATTTACATTGTCGATATTTCTGAAACATGTATCATTTTTACATCTGTGCCTTTCTTAGCTAACATTTCAAAAACCTGCCATCTATTTCTACCTGACTCTCTCTCTTAAAGCCCCAAGCTCCAGCAATCCATATCTCCCTAATATTGTCTAGCCTAGTCTATAAGAAACTTCTTTTGTAAGATTTTATTCATTTATTTATTTTTAATTATGTGTATATTTGTACATCTATTTGCAGATATGTGTGAGTACAGGTGTCCATAGGGGTCAGATAAAAAGGGGTGTCAGGACTCCTGGAACCAGAGTAACTGGTGTGTGTGCTACCCAATGTGGATGCTGGGAACCAAACTCAGGTCTCTGCAAAAGCAGTACATGCACTTAACCACGGAGGCATCTCTCTAGCCCAAGAAGTTTCTTCTAAATGTTCAGGTAAGCCATGCTGTGAACTGTTATTTGATAAACAGATCTTATCTGTAGTGATTTACCACATACCTCTATTGATTGTAATAGCAGCCATCATTTTACATTCTACTATGAAGAAAAAAAACTTCTCTGCCAACTCCAGGGTGATGTTTCACCAATATGGAAAAGTGTTACCTTCTTGGTAACAGTTAAAAAAAAAGAAAGGTTTTTATAAAATATGGTAAGTAGTTCACCCTTTATATTAATATGTATGAATACATCTTCAGATGGCAGTATTTCCATATTGTCTTCATACACTCAGCACTGCGTGGACTGTATCTGCCAACAAGGCTTACAATCCTTCCATACCCAGTGTCTGTAGTCCAGTTTCCTATTAGCCTGTGTCTTTCGTATCAAGTCTTCTTTCTCATTTTGCATGTATTAGTCATTTTGAATGTTTAGTGCATGAGGCAATGAATGGAAACATGCATGTGATAGAGCCTACTCAGTTCTAAATTCAGGTGCAGGAGAATATACAGAATAGTAAAATTAATTAGGTTAGAGGCTTCTGAGTATCATGAATACTTTTGCATTGATTCATAAAATAGGAGGAAAGGAAAGATTTGCAGAAGGAACTTCACAAGATTACTCTCTGGCTATGACTATGTGTGGATGGCAGTCATCTCTGGGTGACACAGATGAATGACAGAATAATTCATCTGGCTTAAGGTACCAATGATGGAAAACCTCTGAGGCTGCGAATCTAACAGAATCTAGAATCACCGGGAAACCACGCGCGGGGCATGCTTGGTGGGGGCTTGTGTTGATAGTGTTAGCTGAGGTGAAAAGACTTGTTCATTGTTGCTGGTGAATTCCATGGCTGAGATTTTAGATGTGAGAGCTGTGTACCAGCCTGTCTTTATTGTTTATTTCTTCTGAACACAGTGACCATCTGCTGGTGCTTTCTTCCATTTGCCTTGTTGAACACAGCAGCTTCAAACTCCAGTTACCTTTATTTTCCTTCCATGATGCACCACACCTGGCATTGTGCGCTGAAATACATCTTTTCTCTGTAAGTCACATCGGTCTTATAATTTCATCGCAGCTCCACAAAACAAAACGAAGACTATATAGAGCTCAGATTAACGCCATAAAGAAACACTGCGCTTGCCTCGGTTCTTTCCATGAATTCAAAGGAGTGGACCCGAGTGACCATCGGCTGGTGCTTTCTTCCATTTGCCTTGCTGAAGCCGAGGTGTCTTTTTTTTTTTTTCCTTCTTTATTTTGTATTTATCAAAAAAAACAGTAAAAAGAATTTAAAAATGCGGAAGAGTTAACAATAACTATACAGAGGATAATAATCATAAGCATGGCTTATAAAGGGTAGAAATGCAAATAAGATTGCTACACATATATTTTCTTTGTGTTCAGCTTTCCCTCTGAATTTTTTTTTCCATCCCTGTATATCCTTATTGAAGGTCTCTTCCCCCTCCCACCACATCTGATCATTTTTCTTCTCTGCAACTCCCCATCCCCTCCCTTGGCAGGGAGCAGACAGTCCTATGGTCACACTGGCCCAATAATG
>PVIH01029513.1:0-13529 GCA_004025045.1 Sigmodon hispidus
AATAAAAACCTACTAATTAGATATGATTAATTTAATTTAGTTCTATATATTATTTTCTGGTAATTATTCTCATTTGTTTTCATTCTTAATTTTTTTACTATATATTATATATATCTTTTTGTTTTTAAATTACTTTGAGAAGTTTACATATGAGCACCATAAAAATATATAATGTATATAGTCATAACTTATGCACTCTCATACATAATATTTTATATACTTAAGCTTTCCTTAATATTTTCTTTTCTTTCTCTACTCTTAATTAATAATCTCTTCTTACATTTCCTATATATTTAAATAAATATACACATATGTGTTTCTCATTTATAAAATATTGGATGGACTCTGCAGATTGTGTGTGTGTGTGTGTGTGTGTGTGTGTGTTTCTTTAGGATTTGACACTTGTGATTAGAAAATGTATTAGAGAACATATCCCTGAAAAAAAGTTTTTATCTCAGAAAATATTATTGTATTAGTTTAGACTGAACTTTGTGACATTTCTCCCTTTAATATTGAAATGTCAATCATTTGACATATATCATATGTCATTAACATAAATTGGTGTTCCCTGTAGTGTGATTCAGGCATTACCCAAGGAAGAATTAGTGACCTTGGTGAATCCTATTGACTTCAGAAGATTCAGCCCCTAATGAGGAATGATCAAGATGAATCAAGACCCAGGAACACCAACTTTCCTTTCTGTTTGTTCTTGCATTTCTCTGGGAGAAGCTGAACATCCAGCACAAAAAGTTCTGACTCTCTTAAAATTACATTAAGGTTACCTGGTATCCATGAGTGCTTGTTTAATACTTTAATAAATATTAATCCTTTTATGATTTATTACATTTAATAATTTCAGCTATATCTGGTGCCCCACCATCTGTTGTACAATGGGTTTAACTGTGTCTGGGCCAGAGTTGTGAGCTGTTTGTGGTCAATTTTCTCCCTGCAAAAATTACTTAGATGCTTATGTTAATTTTATATTTTTTGGCCTATATCTCAGGCACTTTGCTAGCTAACTCTTTCATTTTAATTTTCATTTTAATTCAACCTAATTAATCTACCTGACCACATGGCAGGTGGCCACCTCACCTGGGTCTTCACAAGTTTCTTCTTTGGTGGCTAGTTGGAGTCTCACTGACTCCAATCTCTCCTACCTTAACCTGAAGTTTTCTGCCTATTTTTTCCACATTGCCCTGCCATGGCCAAAACAGTGTTTTGCAACATACAGACATACATTCCCACTTTAGATTTTAGTTTATTGATACAAATTGAAGGTCAATGTTGTTATACATTATATATTTTTCTACTCTTGTTTATATAACTCATTTAAAATTGTAAATTTAAATAATACAGATTAGTAGCCATCTATGATAACCAAACTTATGGTTATATTGGTTAGGATTTTATAGGTATAGAAAGATATATTTCTTTTAAATAGATAAACTTTAAACATTTCAAAGACCTACAAAGTAAGGTATTTAAAATATTTTAAAAACTTAGACTTCTTGGACAATGAGACAGGTGTGTTCCTGGTAACACCAATATATTTTAAAAAAAATGATAGGTATTAAAAAAATAACTTCCTGCGCTTTGCTTCCGGATCGTGGCCCAGGCTAGTACACCGGCTCCCAGACTATAACGCACAAGGGTGTGGTGTGTGAAATTCTGTGTCCACCGACGAGTGTGCACGTGCGTCTTCCTGCGGAATTCCAGCCCATTCCGTGGATGCGGGGGTTGAGGACAGTAAGCGTTCTAGACAGCCAAGCAAGTATTCATGAAGAGCCGTAGGTGGTGCTGGCTCATCACACTATGGAGAAATGGCAGGACATCCCCAGAGGCCTGTGATCCCAGTCATATCAGAAGCCTGTCACATCCACTTTACAGATGAGGAGACAGAGACACAGTATTCAGGAAAACCACAGGTTACCAATCAAGAACTAAACTCTCTGTTCCTAAAGAGACAAATGTTGCTCGAATTCTGGTTTTATTGAAAGAGACTCAGAGCCAGATATCAGGGAAAGGCTGAAATATCAGAGAGAGGAAACACCACAGTCAAATCTTGCCCAGCTATCCTCTAGCTTCCTCAGCTTTGCTCCTGGTCGCTTCTAATTGCTGCTGTCTTCCTAAGCCTGCCTTAAATACCCTTCTCACCCAGCTGTATCCCGTCCAGGTTAAGATTAAAGGCATGAGCTACTCTATTTGGTGGTCAGCCTTGAACTCACAGAAACACAGAAAGATCTTCTTCTCTGAAGTTATGGAATTAAAGGCATAGGTCACCACTCCCGGTTTTCCCTGTGCTGTGACTAAAGATATGTGCCATTGAATCCCAGCTGTTTGGCCTTGTACTCACAGAGATCCAGAACTCTGGAGATACAGAACTCCCGGAGCTATGTTGCTTGGAGACCAGGAGTATTTTTTCCTCTCTATGGCCTCTGCATGGACCAGCTCTGGCCAGGAGAGGGCGAAGTGAGCTGACTGAAAGAAGGTGTTCCTGTGGGTGGCAGTCCAGGATCCTCAGCCACCTGTACTAGAAAGCTATAGTGCCTATGGTGCCTCATCTGCCCTTCAGCTGATCATTCACCAGGGTAAAGTCCAGACCCTTCCCTTTAGACCAACCTACTCCTGAGGACCTAGTTGGAGGCATGGATGCCAACTGGCCTGCCTTGTTCTCCAGGTAGCTGAGAGATAACCTTACCTTGAGTAAGGACCAGAGACAGAATAAGGACCAAAAGAAAAGACCCAGTGGGGTGTGTGTGTGTGAAAGGAACTTTGTGCCTTGAGGACCTCATCCTGACCTCCAGACTGTTTGTGCAGCCTCTGTATATAAGATGGGTGGTGTTCATATCAAGCTAACTGATATCTAGAGATGTAGTAGTCTTACTCCATATATATATATATATATATATATATATATATATATATCACACAGACACAAAAAAAAAAAGAAAAGAAAAGAAAAGAAAAAAACATGTATCTGAGGTGGAACCCACTGGTGTGGAGTTTAACATCCACATTTGGCTATTTCCAACCCTGTGTTTCCTTGGCTTCTTGGGACTCAGGTACTTCAGTTCTTTTACAGACTACAGTGTTCTCTGGGGTTCCTATAGGATCCCATCCCAGGGAGCTCACCACTACACCAGGCAATCTAGGCTGGGGAAGTTTTTACACTAGGCAGATTGGAGTGAACCTGTAGGATTCCCTGATCTACTCTGCCTGTCTTCAAGCTCGCAATTGTCCTTTCCAGCCAGGGTCTCTGAACAGGCTAACTGCCTGAAAAAATAACTTCATGATGCCCTTAGGGAAGTTTTGTGTGCAGCATTGAGTTTTATTTGAATTCCACTTGGTATTTTGTCTTGTTTAACATGTTCATACAATCCAAACTTTCGACCTCTAGTACTTGGTTGCAAGAGAAATTCTTTACACCCTTAATGATATCCCCAGAAGGAGGGATAGAAAGAGAGCCCCACACTTTCCTAATACTTTTTGTTTGTTTATTTTGTTTTTATGAGACAAGATTTCTTTGTTTATCCCTGGCTGTTCTAGAATTTGGTGTGTAGACTTTGCTGGCCTTGAACTCAAAGAGATCTACCTGTCTCTGCCTCCCAATACCTGGGATTAAAGGCCCAGGATACCACACCCAGATTTTTTTTTTTCCTAATTCTTATCCCACTGCTTTCTTTAGATCTGGGAGACTTGATTTTATTATCCTGTTTTCTGGAATACAACTCCTAAAATCCTAGGAATCTGTAAGTGAAGTATATTCCACATCCTGACAAACTTCTGCTGGCCAGCAGCCTCTAGATCGTTCCCAGGTGAGGCTGATCACTGAAAGACCAGGCCTGATTAGAGAGTCAGAGGGTGGGAACCCTCAGCCTCATCTCAGCCCCCAGTGAAGGAAGAAGGCTGAAGGTTGATGGGATTGCCAGTGGTTCCATTAATCACTCCATGGAATGAAGTGTCTATAAACCCCTAGAGATGAGTTCAGGACTTCCCAAGAGCTGAACCTGTGGAGGGAGGGTCCTGGGGAACAGTGCCCAGGGAGGACATGGAAGCCCCACCCCTTGTACACACCTGACCTCTCTTACATCTCTTCACCTGAATCTTTGGTAATTATTCTTTCTTTATTTTTTAATGTGAATTGGTGTTTTGCCTGCAGGTATAACTGTGTAAGGGTGTCAAGACTTGGAATTGCAGAAGGTTGTTAGCTGCCATGTGGATGCTGGGAATTGAACTCAGGTCCTCTGGAAAAAAGGTCAGTGCTCTTAATTTCTGAGCCATCTCTCCAGCCTGCTAATTGGTAAACCATTCATCATAAGTTCTTTGATCTGCTTGATGGGTGCAACCCAAGGAAGGCTAGAGGGAGCCTGGTTTATGACCACTGGTCATCAGAAGAAAAGGTGATGAACCTTGGACTACTTCAGCACTGAAGTGGGGATATCTCAGAGACTTATCCCCTTGGGATTTGATGCTACAGGCAGACAGTCCCAGGGTCTACTTCTGAGATGAACCTTGACCTACTTCAGCACTGAAGTGGGGATATCTCAGAGACTTATGCCCCAACCTTGGGATTTGATGCTACAGGCAGACAGCCCCAGGGTCTACTTCTGAGGAACAAACTGCTTTCTGGTGAGCAATAGTCCCCAAACCTTTTGGGATCCCAGAAATCTTATATGTTGACTGGGACATAAGACCACAGGAAAAACTGACCCATGTCTTGTGCTTCCTACTGCTGGCCCCTCCAGGTCCAGGTCTTTAATCCCAGCAATCAGGAGGCAGAAGCAAGTGGATCTCTGTGATTGGGGCCTGCCTTGTCTATGGAGTGGGTTCCCAGCCAGACAGGGCTACACAGAGAAACCATGCCTCAAAAAACTAAAAATGAAAAAAGGAAAAGAACACTTACAGTTTCATTGTCTTTATTGAAATAATAAAATACCTATTCCCCACAAAAAAAAAAGAAAAGAAAAAAAAATAACTTCCTGCAAAATTTACTTTGTGGCAATAGTTAACCACTACACAAAATAACTATTCTTTTTTTCTCATTTTCTTTATTATTAATAAAGTCTCATTTTTTTTATCCCTGTACCCCTTGTTCAAATGCCCTTCCCCTTCTACCTCTACAAGCCACTGTTCTCCCCATCTCATCTCCTCCCTTGCAAGGGCAGTAGGTCCCAAAGTCCCAAGGTGGCTTAGTTCAGCATCCACTCTAGGCAAATCCACTTTCCTCAACCCCACATCAAGACTGGCTCAAGTGTTCCTCTGGAGGGATTGGGCTCCAAAGTGCCAGTTCAAGGTGCTTTAGATCCCAAGCTGTTCAGTGTTTGTGGTTTGCAGCTTGGATATGCTTTGCTTTTTGTTTAAAGTCCACTAATGAGTGAATACAGCCCCTGCTTATCTTTCTGGGATTGTGAAACCTTGCTCATGAGGATACTCTCCATATCCATCCATTTGCCTGCAAGTTATAGAGTATCATTATTTTTTTACTGCTGAGTAGTATTCTATTGTGTAGATGTACCACAGCTTGTTAATCTATTCTTCAATTGCAAGGCAACTAGGTTGTTTCTAGGTTTTTTTTCTTTTTTTTCTCTCTCTTTCTTTCTTTTTATTATGAGTAAAGTCACATTTTCTATTCTTGTATATCCTTATTCAAGGTCTCTTCCCCTTCCCACCCCCTCCAGTCACTCTCCTCCACATCTGCCCATCTCCTCCCCAGCATGGGCAGGAGGTACCAAGGTCCCAATATTGCTCAGTTCATTTCTTATATTGACTGACTGACAGTATGCTATATAAACTAAACATGCAAGTTCCATAAAAATTGCCCTCTAAACTTTGGCAAAACAAACCAAGATAGTTCTTCAGGTTCCTGCTCTTCAAAAAAAACAAAACAAAAAAACAAAAGAAGACAAAAAAAAACAGCCATACATCCTTCAAGACACACACACAAAAAGCAACTGACAAACTATGACAAATTTTCTATATCATTAAAAAATTCCCAAAAACTCTAAGCCTATAGGCTATAGATAAATGCCCCAACATTACAAAAAATCTTTAAGTGACTGTCCAGACAGACAAATGCTTTCTCTGACATTTTTAAATTTTAAAAATTGCTTACATTTCCTATTTATTAGTTATTATATCTTTCTGTGGTCTTTAACATTGTTTAAAGTTTAAAAACTATACATGTAATATTTCTTAAATATTTTTTAAAAATATATCAAATATGAAACTTTATACTCACCAAATAAAATAAAAAATAAAATATTTTCTTTAATTTTGTTAAATACAAATAAACTAAATATGATAACTATAATTCTTCCTTAATAGTTGTTTTTTATATAATTTTACTTTATTAAAATTAAAATATTCTTTTATATTAAAAAAGTGTGGTGAAAATGTATGTTTGTATGCTGTAAATAAAGGAGCTGTTTTGGTCAAGGTAGGGCACCATAGGAAAAATAGGCAGAAAAATTTAGAATCATTTAGGAGGAGGGTGGAATCACTAAGACTCCATCCAGCTGCCAAAAAAAAAAAAAAAAAAAAAGCAAAGACTCAGATAAGCTGGCCACCAGCCATGTGACTAATTAGATTAATAAAAATGGGTTAAAATAAGATGAAAGAGCTAGCTAGCTGAGACATGGTCCAAATAAAATACAATTAACATAAGCATCTAAGTCATTTTTGAGGGAGAAAAGTGGCCATGAACAAGTCAGACATCTAGCCCAGAGTCAAAAACCTCATACAACAAAACTGTACTGTTAATTTCTATCAGCAATTTGACTTATGATTTTTCTCTTATTCTCCATATGATCAATAAGGGATAAAATCAACACACACACACATATTTATATGTATGAAACGTTTGTGCTTATACATATATGTGTATTTATAACATATATATTTACCCTCTTTAATATATTTTCCATATCATTCCTTGCATTTATATATTATGTATATTATAGAGAAAATTTTACTTGTTTAATTATATTTATAGTTAAATACTTTGGGGATTGCAACAGAAACATCAATATTATTTTGTCATGGCTAGGACAATTTCAGAGTATAAAAGTACTACGGTAGCGTATCTACTAGGAAATCATTGAGAAACATTTCGTAGAATTTTTTTTCAAGAGTATCATTTAATTTCACTGTAAAATTTCTTCTATAAAAATGACTCAATATACTAATGATGCCTTTAACTTTAAAGTCTGTTTATTTTTACGAATAATGAAAAGTTTAACAAGTCAAGCATATAATTGCATGCACAGTATGTGTTTCTTTGTAATTTTTATTCCATGTTGTTTTACAACAATTAGCAAATTACTATTAAGACACAATTATCCTTGCTTTCATCTTCCCACTAATGCCACAGCTTCCCTACACTCCCAACCACATCTCAAAAAGGATAAAGCCTTGCTTGTGGAATCAAAAAATTCTATCATATCAAGTTGAGGCAGAACCAAGCATCCCCATGTATCAAAGCTGAGAAAGATGATAAGCTCCTGGGAGCTCACTGACTGAATTAATAGCTAGGAAAGCTGCATGGGATCAAATTAGGCCCTTGTAAGAGGGATAAATGCTGTGTGGCACCACCATTTTTATTTTATAGTCTTTACTAGTTAGACCTATATACAGCGGCATGAATATGTTATATTTTTATTTCTAAATTATTAAACTAATTAGCATTATATATAAAACACTATTAGGACCCACTGATCTTATACAATAAAATGAAATTGAGCTAGAGTTAGATACTTTAGGTTAAGCTTTTGCCTGTTTTTGTTAAAGGATGAATAAGTGAATGATTTGTATGCTAGAATAATAAGAACTATATTTACCTAGAGGGAGTAAACCACAAACTCAGGCAATAGCTTTTGTATTTTTCCTGTAACATTCATGTTACATTGAAAAGATTCTTTGCTAATAAGCTTGTATTTTTCCTAAAAAATTAAAATGTTATATGGACTTTTAAATATAATGAACCAATTGAAACAACAATAAACACTAATGTTATAACATTATTAATAATTTCATTTTATGCTATGATAATAACATGTATATAATTCATTTAACTTCAAAAATTATAAGAAGATTAAATATATTTGAACTTATTTATGACATACTAGGTATAAAGGAAAGCAACATAATGCTTGCTCCAAAACTCATAATATCTTGATGATTAGCTTGAACTTAGAAATTTTTATTATGGAAAAAATATACATGTGCACAGATCTAAAGTGTTTATTTTTTAACCAGTATTGGAGAGCATGAATCCGTTTTTTAAAATATTGGAGATTATACTCCTGAGTATTTAAAAGAATACATTTAATGTCATTTCTTTATATATTACATATTTAACATAGTAACAAAAATGCACCCTAATTGATACTGAGTGTTTTACATTTATAGGACATATACCTATCTATTGCATTCACATCTAATAAATACATAATATATGTATACATGTAATGTTTATATATACAACATAGATTTTATTGTGGTAGTTACAAAGGTTAAAGTATTTTATGAAAATCTAAGTATTTGTTGGGAAAGTTCTTAAAAGAAAGTTTCATTACTTAAGAAATTCAATAATCTACTGTTTCATTGAACTTGGTTAAAATTAGTTAGAATTTTACACAGAATGCCTCCCTCTGAGTCACAATGGTCTCCTATGTAGCACAGGTAGGGGTATACCCGAGAGATTAGAAAAGCAGTTTGATTAGACATTTCTTTTGACCTGGAGAGAAAGTACAATTATTTAAAAAACCTTGCTGAAAGCTTTTTCAAAGCCCTGTGAGAGCCATAACATTCTCTGGAATCATGGAGTGGCATTTTGCTTGCTTTTACTTAAAGTGTATGACAGTAAGAATTTGATCCTGAGAGACACTTGATTTTTGTTTGACTCAGCAGGCCATTCAATTAAAACACTGTGTTTCATTTTAAAAGGTCTGTTTGTATGCATCTATGGACTTCTCATTTACCAATGACGGAGTAAAGCTTTCTTTTATCTGTCTTTCATAATATAAATTTTGTATACGCAATATAGGTTACATAAACCATATTTTTGGCTCATAACTTCAATGTGTTACTAATTTTATTATATTCTACTATACTTTAATCTTTATTTAGATCATTAATATTTAAATATAATTAGCTTCCTTTAATTTAATCTTATGGAAATGTGTTCCCTGAGAATTTTCAACATTTCTTCATAATATGAACATTGTAAGTAACTAAGGTTAAAATTCTTTGTAAATATTTTCCTGAAAATATTATTAAACATATAATACTGAAATTAGACTTGAAACTTGAGAATACGAACAAATTCTCAGTGAATCTCAAATAAACATTGTATATAAGTTAATAAATAAAATATGGTTTTACCATTTATAGGCAGAAACCACATAAAGTGGGATGTAAAATTGTTTAAAAGTAGATATATTATATTTCACATATCTTTAACAAGAGACAAATTGAAAATATTGTTTTTGAAGAATTACATATTTTCAGGTGGTAATATTCAGTAAGTAGATACTTAATGTTCTCAGATCTTATTACTTTGTAATGGTATGAGAAAAGACAAGAAATACATTATAGTAACATTCAAACATCACTGAAAACTAGAAAAGTTAGTATACTATGTCAGAAACACATATACAACTCAGTATATACAATGATAATAAGAGAATTTGGGAGAGGATATCTATGTAGTTTAGAAATTATGTCCATGAGAGCAGTGTTTTCAATAGAAAGGAAAACAAAAAAAATCAATTATAAATAGAACACATAGAATGGATAGACTAGTGGCAGACACATGTACTCTGAAAAAATTAGAGAGGGGATTAAGCAGAAGAGAAAGATGCTAAATAAAACATTGCATTATTATTTTAATGCTATGTATTAGCTATTACTGAAATATCATAATCAGAGTCCATGAAAATAGAAATAAAATGTCTACCACAGAACTGAGAACTTCAGTCTCTTGTAGACTGTATCCCCATTCCCAAATGCAATTACAAGGCAATTATAAACTGGATGTAAACCTCAGATATAATAGAACTAAAAAATGGTAACATAAAGCTGAAGAGTTGCTCAATGATTACAAGACTGGTTACTCTTCAGAGGACCTGAGCTGAAATACAGCAATATATGTCAGTTCAGCACAATTTGTAAGATTATTTTCAGGTGACTCAATGCTGTATTTAAACTTACACAGTCCCTACATAAATGTGGTTCATAAAATATATGCAGAAAAACTAGCCATACACATTAAATAAAGAAATAAAATTTAAAAATGAAAACCACAGGAAAAGATATTCATATTGTGGACCAAAATTAACATTGGAATATTTTTCCTCATTCATAGACTATTAAAAAGTAACATAAAAATTAAATAAACACATAAAACACACTCGCACAAATACATATTTATTATAAAAGCAACCAATAATGTTAGGTTTTGAGAATAAATTATAATCAAATGTCTCAGAATAACTAACATTGCATGCAATTTCATTCAGAGCAATATTTTTTCAGTATTTAAATTAAGGTTTAAAAATAAAGATTGAAATGTTTTGTCTAGAAAGGTATTTTGCTTTCTTTACCCCATGGAAACTAAAAATGTTGGGAAAGTCATCTTGATTCCTATTTCAAGAAAAATAAATGCTGTTATTTTTCAGTAGCTTCAGTAGCCTCCTCTATTCTATTCATTTTTTTGAGAAGATTTAAAAATGAGACAAAAGTGCTATTTCTGCTTTTACTTTCCATAAAATCATAATCAGAACCTAAATTAAAACAGACAAAAGAAATCTCCTATTCAGAGCAAAACTGTCAGGTATAAAACTTGTAGAAGTTTCTGAAACAAATTTCTATAATTTTGTAATAAACTTCAAGTAGGTCAAAAGGTAAACTATGGAAAATAATTTTGTAAATTAGGATAGATAGATCGATCGATAGATAGATAGATAGAAAGATAGAAGATAGATAGATACATAGATATATAGATAGATATTCATATATATATATAATGGAGATATGTGTCTGGGCATATATAGATATGTAAAACTAAGTAGCAATAACCACAAGGTAATAGTAATAGACTAATAATTTAACTTTATTATGAAGACTAAATAATAAATATGTATTTTACTTAGTTAAAGAATACACAGTCAAGAAATAATAACCAAGGAAAGGAAATTATCTGATATTTTTAATATTTTATTAATACTTTTCTATAATAGATAATATTTCAAACACATCATATAGCTAGAATTTTAGCACTCTCATTGACATTGGAAATATGGTAGAAGGTTAAGAAGAGAAACCAGCATCACTGTGTAAAAGGACAGCTAAGTCTGAACTATTTTGAAGATATTCTTACTCAATGATGGTGCTGTCCAGTTGAAGAAAATAAAAACAAAACACTTTTGGAATTCATAGCATGAGGAAATGCACAATGAATATATTGGTATTTAATCAAATTCAATCACTAATAATGAAGAGGTGGATAAAAAAATAAAAACTCTCTACCACAGAAAACATTTCTTCACTTAATGTAAAAAAAAAAATCAAGTGTTAATAAAGGCTCATTTTTTAAAAAAATATGTATTTATTATGTGTATACCACACAGAAGAGAGTACCAGATCTCATCACAGATGGCCATGAGCCACCATGTGGTTGCCAAAACGGAACCCAGATATTTCCTTGTTCAAACTCCCTTCCCCCTCCCGCCCCTCCCATTCACTCTCTCTTCTCCTCAACTCCTTATCTCCTACCTAGCAAGGGCAGGAAGTCCCAAGGTTCCAAGCAGGCTTAGTTCAGCATCCACTCCAGGCAGATCCGCTTTCCTCACCCCAACATCAAGACTGGGTCAGGTGTTCCTATGGAGGAAATGGGCAACAATGTGCCAGTCCAAGGTGATTCAGATCCCAAGCTGCTCAGTGGTTGTGGTTTGCAGCTTGGGAATGCTTTGCTTTTTCTTAAAGTCCACTAATGAGTGAGTACAACCCCTGCTTAACTTTCCCCATTTGTGATACCTCTATCAGGAGGATATTCTCCAAATCCATCCTTTTGCCTGAAAATTTAGGGTATCATTTTTTTCTTACTCCATTGTGAAGATGTACCAGAGTTTGTTAATCTAGTCTACAGTTGATGAGCATCTAGGTTGTTTCCAGATTCTTGCTATTATGAATAATGCTGCTATGAATATAGTTGAGCTAATGCTTTTGGAATGCAAATGTACATCTTTAGGGTATATTCCCAGTAGTGGTATTCCTGGATCTTTGGGGAGACTGATTTCCAGTTTCCTGAGAAACCACCATACTGAATTCAAAAGAGGGTGAACAAGCTTACACACCTACCAACTTTGCAGTACTGTTCCCCTTGCTCTGCAACCTCTCCAGTATAAGCTATCATCTGTGTCTTTTATTTTAACCAAATTGACAGGTGTGAGGTGGTATTGCAAATTTGTTTTGTTTCTCTGAGGGCTAAAGATGTTGAATGCATTCTCAAGTGCCTTTCAGTCATTTTAATTCTTCTGCGGAGAATTCCCTTTTTAGTTCTGAACCTCATTTTTTTCATTGGGTTATTCAAAGTTTTGGGCTCTAGCTTTTTCAGTTCTCTAAATACGTTGGAGTTCAGTCCTCTGTCACTTGCAGGGTTGGTGAAAAACTTTCCCATTCTGTGGGCGGGCTGTCTTTTTGTCTTATTGAGTGTGTCTTTGGCTTTATAGAAGCTTCTCAGTTTCAGGAGATTCCGCTTATTGATTGTTGTTCTTAGTGTCTGTGCTACTGATGTTATAATTTGGAATTAATCACCTGTGCCAATGTGTTGGAAGCTATTTCCCTCTTTCTTTGGTATCAAGTTTGGTGTGGCTGGGTTCATCTTAAGGTGTTTTATCGACATGGATTTCAGTTTTGTGAAGGGTGATAGGATTGGAATCATTTGATTTTTCTACACACTACCATTGAGCTATGCCAACACCATTTGTTAAAGATACTATCTTTTTTCCATTGCCCATTTCAGGACTCTTTTTCAAAGATTAGGTAATCATAGGTGTGTGGGTGAATGTCAGGGTCTTCAGTCAATTCCATTGATGCACAAGTCTGTTTCTATACCAGTACCAAGCTTTTTTAACTACCATAGCGCTATAGCATAATTTGATGTCAGGGATGGTGATGCCTCCTGAGGTTCTTTTTTTGAGCAAAATTGTTTTGGCAAACTTGGATTTCCTGTTATTCCAAATGAAATTGAATAATGTTCTTTCAAGCTTTATAAAAGTTGTTTGGTGATTTTGATGGGAAGTGCATTGAAGCTGTAGATGGCTTTTGATAGAATTGCCTTTTTTTTTTTTTTTTTTTTTTTTTTTTTTTTTTTTTTTTTTTTTTTTTTTTTTTTTTTTTTTTTTTTTTTTTTTTTTTTTTTTTTTTTTTTTTTTTTTTTTTTTTTTTTTTTTTTTTTTTTTTTTTTTTTTTTTTTTTTTTTTTTTTTTTTTTTTTTTTTTTTTTTTTTTTTTTTTTTTTTTTTTTTTTTT
>PVIH01029514.1:0-13528 GCA_004025045.1 Sigmodon hispidus
ACATTCCTTTAAAAATCTCTCTAATGTGCTTTCCTTAATTTCCAGACCTTTGGTTTGTAACAGCTCCTGTAGAGCTAGAAAAATTGGATGTGAGGTAGAATTACCCATCCTTTTATATCCCTGATCTTACTTTCAGAATTTTCTCAGAGCCTCAATTTCACTTTCTCTATTCCTGCTCTGCTAAACAGCCCCAATTTCAACTTTCCTATTCCTGCTGTGTGTCCGCAGCAATGAGAGGTTACTTACGCTCTTCAGCAACCTCTCTCTCCTCGTCTTTCCCTACAGACGGAGCTCTGCCCGCTATAACCACGGATCCCAATTACCTGGGACTTACTGGTATACCCCCTGATGGTGTAGAGTTCTGGATCCCGTCATCCATCAGAGCGATTCCCCGAAGCGATTCCCCGGTACGGACCACCAGTTGTCACGCCCAACCTCTCCAGCAAGGAAAAACGCGACTCAGGATTCTTCTCTCCAGCCGTTTTATTCAGGACCTTTGAACAATCTTCTTAATCTTCTGACCTCGGGGGGAAGCCCGCTCGTGGCTAAATACCCTCTGGGCCTCCAACCCCAGTAAGCTACGTGAACATAGCCCATATGTCCTAGGACGCGGAAGCAAGCCACCATCCTTGCCTACAGCCAAAAAAGGAGTTGTTTACTCCCGAGAGCATTAGCCCTTGAGAGGGCTGAAGGCAGAAACCAGCGCCATCTTTAGGGTGCGGTACAATGCAGCTCCCTACAGTATCACAAACCCAGAAAGATAGACAGGGGAAGTACTCAATCATTAGTGGACTCTAAATAAACAAACAAGAAAAAAAGCAAAGCATGCCCAATCTGCAAACACAACCACTGAACAGCTTGGGATCAGAAACACCTTGGACTGACTCCGTGTATCCCACTCCCCCTAGAGGAACACCTGACTCAGAATTGTTGTTGAGGGGAGAAAAAATAATTTGCCAGGAGTGGAGGCTGAACTAAGCAATATTGGGACCATGGGACTGCCTGTCCAGGGAGGGATGGGGAGTTGTGGAGAAGAGAGAATGACCTGATATTGTCAGATGGAGAAGGGACCTTAAAGAAGGATATACAAGGATAGCAAATATGACTTCTTTGTTCATAATAATAAAATATTATATTTTTACATAAATTCAAAAAGAAATAAAATATAAAATATATTATAAAATTAAAAAATACTTATTAAGTATGGGTACTTGAGCATAATTAACTCCATATTTTTAATAAGTAAATAAATACTATTGAAGTTGTAGCATGAATATTAATTGGTTCAATAATAAAAACCTTATGTGAGATATTTCAGTAAATGCAGAAATATCAGAGAAGTAAAGAAGCCAGCCACTAGCAAGACTTCTTTCCCCTACCAAGTCCTCACACTGAAAAACAACAAAATCTGTCTCTACCAATCTTCAGACTAAAAAGTTTTGAGATCTGTGCTCCACTCACTATATATATATATTTCTATCTCTACCTCTCTAATGCTGGGATTAAAGGTGCAAGCCACTGCTACCTCCTGGCTCGGTTTTGTTTAGAGAGATTTAATTTCCTGGGGCCAATGGTGGTCTTGAACTCCTGATCTTTCTGCTTCCTCCTTCCAAATGCTGGGATTAAAAGTGTATGCTACCACTGCCATGGCTTTATTTTTAATTAGTGACTGTCTTTTCTCTCTGATCTTTAGGCAAGCTTCATTTGTTAGAGAACAAACAAATATCATCACATATCCATTTTTTGTCTAAAATAAAAGGGAAGGTATGCCCAATATAAAAAAACTGTAAATAATAAGTAACATAACTACATGCAGTACATGCAGTGTGGAGAAGAAAGAATGACCTGATGTGGTGGGAGGGGGAAGGGACCTTGAATAAGGATATACAAGCATAAAAAATTTGACTTCTTTATTCACAATAATAATAAAAAGAATTACATTAACAGTGTCTAATCTATTAACATTTTACAAAATATTCCATTATTTTAATTTAAGTGAGTCCTAGTCATTGTACCTAATTCACTTCCTGTCCTAAATGGTATTACCAGCTGAAAACTATCTTTTATGCCTTTCAAACTTACATACTTTATACATTTTAATTGAAATTTGTATCTTCATTTATTAACAAGTATAGCTATAACTCTTAACTGTCTTGTCTTCAACTTCATCAGAGGCTGGAGAAGAGAAAAATATTACCTAAGTTATTAGGAAGTTTAGGCAAGCAACTGTCAAAAATATGTGAGAAATAACAAAAACATCTGGCTGCCTTGATAATCACCCAAGATTCCTCTGTAATGCTAGGGCATCCATCTTAATCTACAGGTGTAACATACCTGACAGACTTCTTTGTGAAGCAGGATATTCTGAAGGGCTGTCCTCTTTTCTTGGTAATATTTGGCTGTCCTTTCCTTTGTATCCTACTGATTCGTTTTGACAGCATACTATTAGTAGTTGAAGCAAGGACATTTTCTTATTTATGAGGAACTAAGGAAGTGCCTCCATTTTAAGCAAGCATCTACCCTGAGTTTGAAACAGGTCTGAATTCTCAAAACTACTGACAAATGGAAAATCAGAATGTACCAACACAGGAGATAGCCTATAACAAAGTTCTGACAAACAACAGGACAAATTGAAAACTAAGATAACAGAGAAATTCTGGGAAGTCCCTAAAAGTAAGCCAATTAGAATTGCACCAGTACTGAGACCACCTAATTGATGATGTAACTTTGTGGTTTTTTGCCTTGAAAAACTGAGCTTGCAAAGGTGCAGGTACCTCTTCTGGCCTCCACTGTGTGCTTGACGAAGTCGCTGCTGTGGCTTGTATGGCTACTAATAAAACTTGCTTTGGCATTTCAGAAAGTTCATGTCTCTGGTAGTTTCTTCAGGGGTCTCACAACCAGGGCATAACAGTTTACTGGCTAAATTTGACACAAAGTTTGTAGAGTCCATATGGAGTTTTTTATTCATGCCCATCATCTTCTCTGAAGTAGATTGTTGCTGCCAGGAACAAGTATGTCTAAGTTTCATAAACATATATGTATATATATGTTTATATATATATATATGTATAACTTGTGTCATTAAAATATCTTAAGTGCTAGATTATGTAAATCTCTGATGTTTTTAAGATTGCCTGCCTATTTAAAACATATATGTTTGATATTGAAGAGATACCTGATGTAACAAGTTTGATTATAATAGATGCATATTAGGGTTATTTCTTTTTTAATTTTATAAAAATTAATATATTTATTGAAAGATTTGATAGGTTTAAATTTATACACTATTAGAGTCCAGTTAAGTACCGTAACAAAAATTAATAGCTTTGTGACTTAAAAAAAAACTTTTAAAGATTGAACATAAAGAACTCAATATAATTTTTTATATTGCTTATTCACATTATGCACCAGTTAAATTATAATCAATGATATGGAAAAAAGTGTATATTGTTGTTAATCCTCTTTTTTTCTCATTTTTTTTCTTTTATTATTATTATTATTATGAACAAAGAAGTCACACTTTCTAACCTTGTATATCTTTATTCAAGGTCTCTTCCCCCTCCCACTACATCAGGTCATTCTTCTCCACAAATCCCCTTCCCTGGGCAGGCTGCAGGCACTCCCATGGTCCTGCTGCCCCAGTATTGCTTAGTTCAGTCTCCACTCCTAGCAGATCCAGTTTTCTCCCCCTCCCTCAAGACTGACTTAGGTGTTCCTCTAGGGGGAGTGGGATCCAAGGTGTTAGTCCAGGGTGTTTCTGACCCCAAGTTGTTCAGTGGTTGTGGATTGCAGCTTGGGCATGCTTTGTTTTTTTCTTGTTTGTTTGTTTGTTTGTTCAGAGTCCACTAATGAGTGAGTACATCCCCTGCTTATCTCTCTGAGTTTGTGATACCTCGCTCAGGAGGATATTATCCAAATCCATCCATTTGCCTGCAAATTTTAGGATATCATTTTTTCTTACTGCTGAGTAGTACTCCATTGTGTAGATGTACCACAGTTTGTTAATCCATTCTTCAGTTGAGGGACATCTAGGTTGTTTCCAGGTTCCTACTATTACAAATAATGCTGTTATGAACATAGTTGAGCTAATGCCTTAGGAGTGTGACTGTGCATCTTTAGGGTATACATTCAGAAGTGGTATTGCTGGGTCCTTGGGAAGATTGATTCTCAATTTTCTAGGAAACTGCCATACTGCATTCCAAAGTGGCTGAACAAGCTTACATTCCCACCAACAATGGAGGAGTGTTCCCCTTGCTCTGCATCGTCTCCAGCATAGGCTGCCCTCTGTGTCTTTTATCTTAGTCAATCTAACAGGTGTCAGGTGGTATCTCAAAGATGTTTTGATTTGCATTTATCTGGTGGCTAAAGATTATGAGCACTTTTTCAGGTGCCTTTCAGCCATTTGTAATTCTTATGCTGAGAATTCTCTTTTTAGATCTGAACCCCATTTTTGGATTGGGTTATTCATGGTTTTGGGCTCTAGATTCTTGAGTTCTTTATATATCTTAGAGATCAGTACTTTATCATTTGTAGGGTTGGTGAAAATCTTTTCTCATTCTGTAGGCTGTCGTTTTGTCCTATTGACAGTGTCCTTGGCTTTACAGAAGCTTCTTAGCTTCAGAAGATCCCACTTATTGATTGTTGGTTTTAGTGTCTGTGCCACTGGTGTTATATTTAGGAAGTGGTGGCCTGTGCCAATTTGTAGAAGTGTATTTCCCACTTTCTTTTCTATCATGTTTAAAGTGGCTGGGGTTATTTTGAGGTCTTTGATCTACTTGGATTTGAGTTTTGTGCAGGGTGACAGGCTATAAATGTCCAAAAGATGGACAGACAGCTTCCATCTAGCTATGCCATTATATCCTACTTATTTGATAATAATAACTGTTAAAGTCTAGAAAATTGCATTATATTGTTAAGTAAGCTGCATAGGTACAATACTTTAAGCAAGAATAAAATTTTTTTTACAATTTAGTCTAAGAAAATAAATCTCAAATTTGAATCATTATAGAAAATTTGTATAGAATATACAAAATTCAATTCAATGTGAATATATAAAACTACTTGTAACTTTTTATATTTAAATTCAATAATTTACCTTTTTATTGTATCATATTTTTTCAGAGCAGATTTAATTATCTACCTTTCTATGTTATCATACTTGCATCTTTTTTCTTCTCAAAATGACAACCATAAGTCTTATATCCTTTACTAAGCTTTTTCCTACCCATTACCAATAGCAACTTGTAATAAACTACCATAAACAATGACAATTATCCACAAGCATAATTAAAAGATCAAAAAGCACCCACTCTTTTGTTTTCCTTTTGTTCCAAATTAGGTGGCTCTTCTGACATAAGATAGAGATTTTGGATTTTACTTTAACAACCATGCATGGATATAGAAAATGAGAGAGTCACATTCCAACTTCAAATCCAGCTTTAATTTTTAATTAAATAGGAACTACCAAAGGACCATTTGTATTACAAGACTGTAGAGAAAAGCAGAATCAAACATTTAAAAATATTTGTGAATTTTGAACCTGTTGAGTATGTGACATACTACTAGATCAATTTACTTTAATTTATGGGATATTTTTCTGGATGATTTATCCCTTTTGTTCACATGTCTCATTTATTTAACTGTCTTCATATTCCTTCATTGAATGTCTTTATACTCCTATAATACAAAAACAAAACCCGGCCCTCAGCATGATTTTCAGTAGGTTCCCTGTTAGTAAAATATACCTGATCAAAGAAAAAGCATTAGTTAATCTTAAAGTTAAGTACATTAAATGGTCACACCTGTTGATGAATTATCACCTCTTCTATTTAAGAAGTCTGTTTTGCTCACATCAAACCTTTATCAATTTTGATGGTATCCATAGCTTTTATTCTCCCAGAGAATCTTAATAAAAACCTCTTCCCCAACATGACACCTACCTGAGTTTCATTCTGAGGTCATAACATTTTTAAAGTATTCAAGCTGACTTAAGTAGTTTATCATTATTATTATTAATTATTATTTTTGTTGTTGTTGTATCCCCCCAAATTACTTCAGAGTTTTATGCCCATAACTACTCAGTTTTATCATTAGTAAAATGTACTACAGGTTTTTTTTTTCTGGATCTATTTTTGCTAATTGACAAAGTCTTCATTTTCATTTTAGGATTAATACAAAGAATTTTCCACATTTTTTTAACTCTTATGTGGTAGAAAGGACAATTCAAAAAAATATCTTTCCTGTGCATTATCATTCCTGTAGGAGAATGCAGAGAGGGTAAAATAACCTGAGTACGATTAAGATCTGGATTCAAATGATCTACATGTGCCTCCTGTAATATCTTTTCCAATAAAGCCATAAAATAAAATATAAATTTCCTGAAGAAAATTGGCATTACAAATTTTACATAGCTTATAATTATTTAAAAATAAAAAGGCAGCAAATGGATTCTGTTGAGATTCTATTGTTCACAACACTAAAGATATTGAAAGAACCTAAATGTATTTCTCTGATGAATAAATTCACAAAACACAAAAAACATATTAAATGCACACATGCACATACACAAACATATGTACAGACACAAATGTGCATACACAAAATTGTTACTTAGAATTTTTTTTTTAAAAAAATGAAGTCCTGACATTTGTGAAAGCATGGTTGAACCCAGAGGATGTTCTTCTAAGTGAAATTTACTACATATAAAAAATGACAAGACAAAACTTACACATAGAATCTGTGTATGCCAAAGTTAGGTAACCATGGTCACACAAACCAGTAAACTTCACAATTGGGAGAGTGAGGGAGGAAGACTGTTCTGAAGTCAACACTAATGCTATCATATTGAATACCAGCTCAACTGTAGGTTCTATATATACTACTTCAAATTAAAAAAATAATTTAAAAATATTAAAGAGAAGAAGAAGGCAAATCACCCTTGACAATTAGAAATGTGTGCAAAAGGGAGAAATGTTTGCCTAAGAATATAGTTACATAATGTATGTAATAAATTGTAATAAACCAATATTTGAAATATATACAATATCGACCACAGATAATAATATATTACACGTTTGAAATAAATTAAAAATAATTATTAGCACTACACATAAACAAAGACCTCATTGTAAATAAATAATATAATTTATTTAGTATGATTGTCTCTCTAAGTATTTTTCTTTCTTTCTTTTTTATTATTTGGTGTTTTATATCATGCACCCCATCAAACTCAGTTATCAGTCCTCTCAGATTTATACCCACTCTTATGATATCTCCATTTACAAAACTCCCCATTCATGCTGCTTATTTACTTACTGGAACAAAATTAGATGCACTGTGGCCAGTCCCTTAGAGAAATATTAAAATTTTTATTCAGTGTGCATTTGTGTGTATGTTTGTACAGGCAAAGTCAGTTTACTCTGCTTTTGTTAGCTTCTTTTTATTTGTGTATCTCAGAATCAGTATGTATATCTTGAGAATTTAGTTTCACTTACACTTTACATATCACAAAAGCTCAACAAGCTTAGTGAATAAAATATCCATTTACATTTTTTGAAAATTGGCATTTTAATAAAATATATACTTAAATATTTGGGTACTTTATATTTTTAAACCATGTTAATGCTTGATGGTTGTTTTGTTGATTATATGTCTGCATTCATTAATTTTGAGGCAATGAGTCTGTAAACCAGTATAGCCTTGAAATTACAGTCTTTCTGTCTCAGCATTATGAATGTTGATTCTCTTGGTGATCTTGTGTGTGTGTGTGTGATTGTTACAAAACCAATAACTTGTGACAGTGATGGATTTTGCATTATACAATCATTTTCAGTTGGTAGTACAGGGCACATTGCTCCTGAGTCCCTTTCTGAAGAGGAGCATTAATATGTCAAGAAACATGAATTAAGCCCAATATCTCTGGCTCATCTAATGAGGGACAAGATGCAGAGAACAGTTCACCACATGCATACTCCGTCCATTTAATACTTCCAACTGGCCCCATGAGCAGTTTGTCAACATTATCTTGTAGTGCTATCATATTAAGAATACCTTAATAGTTTAATTTATTTATTATCTGATAAATCTGACATATTAAGAGTTGATATCTTCCCTTCCTCACTCTGATAAGCAGGCCTTCAATGTATAAACATTTCCTATTGAAACCCAATTCTTTCATTCTTGAATTTTTATTTAATTATAACTAATATTTTTGGGGTTGAATACCAACTCACTTTATGTTATTAACCCAAAGCTGAAATTTAAACTTGGTTTTATAAACACTTCAAATAAATGGAGAGCCACTTGCTTATTTATTCTTGTTTCAAATTTCCATTCATTGCAAAGTTTTACTTAAGAGATACTAAAAATAACAACAATTTACAGTGTAATTTTCCAGAAACAAAATTACTCAAGGCAGTGAAGACAATTAAATGAGACAGTTTAATAAAAACTCTCTAAATATTTTATTTAGCCCATTAGCAACTTTTACTCCTTCTAACAAAAACAATATTCTTCTCATTCCTAAAACACAGTTAATTAACCCAATATAATGTAAACTTGATTAAAGCATTTGTCTTTTTTTCTTTATATATATATATATATATATATATATATATATATAAAATTTGGTGTTTTTTCATCATGTACCCCATCAAATTCAGATATCAGACCTCTCAGAATCATGCCCACTTTTATAATCTCCCCATTTACAAAACCACCCATTCATGCTGCTCATTTACTTACTGGACCATAGTTAAAATCCCTGTGTCCAGACCCTTAAAGAAAATAAAACTTTCCTCACCCTCATCTCTGCCAGAGGCCATCAGTGCAGAAGTGAGGCATTGTGTCATTTAGCTATGCTCTAGCCTTGAGTTCTAAGACATGGCTTTAAATATATAATATCACAGAAAGCTGGATATTTTATATTATACTTCTTCAGAAGTCACAAATGGTATTAGAAAATACTATGGAAATAGATTGAGTTTATCAACAATTTATCTGAATTATATAGCTGTAGTTCATCATCTTCCTGCTTGAAGGTAGTCTGTTTTAATCTATATAGCCTAGTTTTTCTAATTGAAAAACACAGATTATAGTATATATTTAAATGGTAGAATTAGTCTATATTTTAACCTATATGCATTTGTTATTATTGTTTGTGTACATGTCAACATTTATTCATACTGATCTGACATTAAAGAAATAAGAAAAAAGTTTAAAGCAGAGGGAAAATATTATAAATGAAATGGAAAATCATAGATATAGAGAACTGAGCTGCTGAGCTTAAACAAGGAGTAGACTGAAATGAAATAAATTACACATGCTTATGTTAGACAATATAGTTTAATATACATGTTAAAGAAGCTTTACAGATATTACACCTGCAAATAATTATGGTCTCATTTTGTTTCTTGCAGAAGTCAAAGATCTAAGAATAAAGAATACTCATTACTTTATTCATGAAGACTACAATATGCTAAAAATCTCTAGATGTGAGTGATTGTGTAGTTCTGAATAATATCTTATTTAATTCAAAATTATTTAATTATCTTCAGTAACTTAGTAAAACCCAAATCAAAGGCTTTAGTAAGGCTAATTTATTATCCTTTGCTGAATAACCACTTAGACTTGATATTTCGTGGGAAATCAGAAGAGAAAATAGACAAGAATGGGACAAAATGATCAGTATTGGAGTTTATGGTTTTCATGTTTTCTGTTTCTAAACTAACCCTATCATATATTTGTGACAATCTTTCTTGTTTTTACTATATGTTTATGTATTAAGACTACATATTCGTATTGTCTTTTTTCACATTTATCTATTTAAAAAATGAAAACAACCTCCATATTGCTGTTTCTAATTTAGAGCCTTTTGGTAAAATTTTTAACATTTTAAATGACCTCTATTTTTATGTAAGATTCAATATTATTTAGTAAATATACTTTGAAACATTTTTATACTGTTTGTCTAAGATTGTCTTCCTTACTTTATTGTATGAATATTTTTAAATGTATTCAATATACTTAATTTATTTTAAAACAGCTGATTTACATGTGCTCATGTTTGTATATTATGTGTATGCCTGGTGAGTATAGAGACCAGAAGAGGATGTTAGATTCCTTAGGGTGGCCCAGGAATTTGTGAGCTGCTACATGATTCTGAGAACCAAATTTGTGCCATCTGAGAAAAAAAAGTTTTGTAAACTTTCCCACTTACACAGGTCTCTGGCCTACATTTCTCCTCTTTTGAAAATATTACTTCATATGCTATTATTCTGAATTAAAATCTCTTTCATTTAAGATTTTAATCTTTTATAAATTTGATATTATTTACTCTCTATATATACTTATTTGTATATGTGTATGTAGCTGGGGTTCTGAGACAGCATTACTTATGATCCAGGTTGTCCTGGACCCTGATTTATAGCTGATGATGTAATGGAAAGCTGCTATCTCTTCCTTTCTTCACAAGTATTAGGGTTAAAAGCAAAATGAGCTATATGAAATTTTTAAATTTTTAAAGAGAAAATACTTTTTTGTGGGGGGCTGGAACACATTCTAATATCTTTAAAAGCAGAACATCATTGCTTAAGAAACCTTCTAAAAATGGAATTAAGGAGTTCTGTGTTCAGTAAAGTTCTCTTGAAAAAAAAAGAGGAAAGGATGTATATGTCACATAGGCTTTCATTGTATGTTGAAGTTTCTTTTTTAATAACCCAAATATTATGTAAATGATTAAAAATCAGTGAAAACTACTTATTAAGTTTAATAAAACCATTGACTTTTCGTTTTTTGCATGACCCAGAGTAGGCTGACTGGGGAATGACAGCTCCATTTTGCCCTATGCCTTGTGCTGTATATATTTTGCTATGTACATTTTCTTTTATTTTTTTGCATTTTGTAATTTTATTATTATGAACAAAGAAATCACACTTTCTATCCTTGTATATCCTTATTCAAGGTCCCTTCCCCCTCCCACCACATCAGGTCATTCTCTTCTCCACAACTCCACATCCCTCACCCACCCCAAGTCCCAAGTTCCCACTATCCCAGTATTGCTTAGTTCAGCCTCCACTCCTAGCAGATCCAGTTTCTCGCCCAACATCAAGACTGAGTCAGGTGTTCCCCTAGGGAGAGTGGGAAAAATATTTTTAAAGATGATCATTTCTTTTGATTTTCAAGGTGTTTTTCTTTGGATATCAAACAATACCATTCTAATACTGACTTTTGATGGCTTTGAGTCACCTTCATGACATTGTGTATTTAGAATCTGGCAGCATCCTGCTTGATTTTTAGTTTTTAGTTTTTATTTGTTTTATAAGTGAACATTCTATGTAAAAATTAGGTTTGTGATATTTTTATTCTTATAAATAATATTTTTTAATGTTTACTTCTATCCAATCAACAAATTCTGGTTTTGAGCAATCATTTTACTTCCCAGTCTTTGAAAAATAATTCATTACACACACAATGTTTGATATTATTTTTTTTAATTAGACATCTTTTGATTGGCATTATGATATTCACTTTTATCTGATTTCTTAAAATGACGCAATTTTACTCTCTTTTAACCTAAATGAATCACATTTTTTTCTTCATTCATCAATTTAAGAATGCCTAGAGTAATTGTGTACCCCTGCTATTGTAAACAGTGACAAAAAAACAAATAAAGATAAATGACATAAAATTAAATTAAATGAAGGAATGTCTAAATAAGTTAAACTCTTTGGCAACATTAGCAGAAATAGTAAACCATATGGCACACACATATCTTGCTAATGGAATATTTATCATTCGAAGTGACTTAGTATGAGTATCATTACATATACTTAAATAATCTGTAAGAGACTCTTTATCTGGACTTTGGAGACTGTTTCTAAGCATTGTTTTTAGCATGTCATACTGTAAACATGTTGCTATTCTTATTGTTAAGAACTGTCATGTTGGGTAGGTGTGAGCTGGCTCAGCAGTGAAAATAATCTCTATTCAGTCACTAAATCCCTCTATGTATTGAGAAAACTGACTCGGACCACAAGACTGTGTCTTACCTCCACAGGCACAGAATGCCAAACTTATTACTTTGCACTCACATTCCACATGCATGTTCTCAGTAGTGAGTAAAGAATAATTACATTATCACTTTATTCAAATATTGAGAAATTAAGTAAAGTAAATATACTGCCTCCACTTCTAAAATCATAATAAAGTTGCAATAATCTATCTCTTTGACTGTATTCTAATAAAGATATTTAGGTCTTATCAAGCATGAAATCATTTTAAAGTATGAAAGCTATTTTAAATATAAATATATTTAATAATATTTACTCTTTGTCAAGGCCTTTCAGATACTCCTACCCTCCCTAAATATACAACTATTTCTAGAAGCAAACAAGAGGCAATAGACCTGCCAATCTCCTAAACCAAGGAAACAAAATAAAACAATCAAAAACCCAAAACAAAGCAAAATAAAAAGTACTCAAACTGTAATCAAATAAAAACACACACACACACACACATACACAGTAACTTTAGAGTTATATGTTGGTCAATTACTCCTGAAATTATGCCCGGTTCTAGAGTAGTTAGTAGAGTACCTAATATCACTCCATAGAGAAAAATGGTTTTCCCTCTTCTAACAAATATGAATGACAGCTCAGTTACTACCCTAATTATTATATTTTCATTTATTTATTCGTTCGTTCACTTATTTTTATATGAAAATGCAATATAACAATATGAAACAAAAGCTTTCGCATTTAGTGCTTATTGTTACAAGGTCTTTCAATTTTTTTTCTTTTTTTTTTTCTTTATTTTGTATTTATCAAAAAAAAAACAGTAAAAAGAATTTAAAATGCAGAAGAGTTAACAATAACTATACAGAGGATAAGAATCATAAGCATGGCTTATCAAGGGTAGAAATACAAATAAGATTGCTACACATATATTTTCTTTGTGTTCAGCTTTCCCTACATATCCTTATTCAAGGTCTCCTCCCCCTCCCAACACATCTGGTCATTTTTCTTCTCTGCAACTGCCCATCTCCTCCCTGGGCAGGGAGCAGACAGTCCTATGGTCCCCCTGACCCAATAATGCCTAGATCAGTCTCCACTTCTGGCCAAATCCAGTTCTTTCCCCCCTCCCTCAAGAGCGAGTCAGGTGTTCCTATAGTTGGAGTGGGGTTTGAAGGGTCAGACCAGGGTGTTTCTGATCCCAAGCTGTTCGGTGGTTGTGGTTTGCTGATTGGGCATGTTTGGCTTTTTTTCTTGTTTGTTTGTTTAGAGACCACTAGTGAGTGAGTACATCCCCTGCTGATCTCTCTGAGTTTGTGATACTTTGCTCAGGAGGATATTCTCCAAATCCATCCATTTGCCTGTGAATTTTAGGATATCATTTTTTCTTATTGCTGCGTAGTATTCCATTGTGTAGATGTACCACAGTTTGTTAATCCATTCTTCAGTTGAGGGACATCTAGGTTGTTTCCAGGTTCTTGCTATTACAAATAATGCTGCTATGAACATAGTTGAGCTAA
>PVIH01029515.1:0-13527 GCA_004025045.1 Sigmodon hispidus
CAATGGAATACTACTCAGCAGTAAGAAAAAATGATATCCTAAAATTCACAGGCAAATGGATGGATTTGGAGAATATCCTCCTGAGCGAAGTATCACAAACTCAGAGAGATAAGCAGGGGATGTACTCACTCACTAGTGGTCTCTAAACAAACAAACAGGAAAAAAAAGCCAAACATGCCCAAGCAGCAAACCACAACCAATGAACAGCTTAGGATCAGAAACACCCTGGACTGACCCTTCAAACCCCAGTCCATCTATAGGAACACCTGACTCACTCTTGAGGGAGGGGGGACAAAACTGAATTTGGCCGGGAGTGAAGATTGATCCAAGCATTATTGGGCCAATGTGACCATAGGACTGTCTGCTCCCTGCCCAGGGAGGGAATGGGGAGTTGCAGAGAAGAAAAATGATCAGATGTGGTGGGAGGGGGAAGAGACTTTCAATAAGGATATACAGGGATGGAAAAAAAAAATTCAGAGGGAAAGCTGAACACAAAGAAAATATATGTGTAGTAATCTTATTTGCATTTCCACCCATGATAAGCCATGCTTATGATTATTATCCTCTGTATAGTTATTGTTAACTCTTCAGCATTTTTTAATTCTTTTTACTTTTTTTGATAAATACAAAATAAAGAAGGAAAAAAAATACAGTCTCTAGAGAACACAGGCAGAAGAGCTCCGGGTATAACTGCTTCCTGAGATACAGCCCCTGAAGTGCTCAATCACAAAAGCTACTCTGAGACACAGGCATGGGAGTTCCCAATCACAAGTGTCTCTTGTCTTCCTGAGACAACAGTCCTGAGCTATCTAGGTGAAGATCTCAATTTCTCTTAGAGAAACAGACTCCACTGCCTCCCAGGACTCCAAGCTTGAACTTCATCAAGAGAATTTAGTAGACAACAACATCTAGTTGCAACACAGGTAACACTTGCAAGTCAGTAGAAAAGATAAGTAGATGCCAGTGCAAAAATTCTTTCACCCACATGAAGAAAACTATGGCACAACTAGAACCTAGTAGCTCTACAACAGCAAGACCTGAACTATCCATTTTAAAATAAATTGACGAAAATGACCTTAAAATATCTTGATAAAGATAATAGAAGCCTTTAAAGGGGAAATTAAAAAAGAAATAAAAAATTCCCAGAAGAAAATAGTGGAAAAGACAAGAAAAGACAAGCAAGAAATTGGATGAAAACAATACATCTTTTAAAGAAAGACTGGAAAACCAAGAAAAAGCAATCAAACAGGTGATAGAAAATACAAGATTTAAGTTTGAAATAGAAGCAATTAAAAAAGACACAAACCAAGAGAATGCTGTAAAGGAAAATACTGAGTTTACATACAGGAAATATAGATTCAATCATAACTTACATAATGCAAGATATGGAAAAAACAAACTTTGGTATATATGATAATACAAAAAATAGATTTTTTTTGGTCAAAACTCTAAAGTGAAATATATATATATATATATATATATATATATATATATATGCCACAAAATGTCCACAAAATCTGAGACACCATGAAAAGATCAAACCTAAGAGTAATAGAAATAGAAGGCAAAGAATACCAGTTCAACAACACAAAAATATATTCAATAAAATTATAGAAGAAAACTTCCCTAATCTAAAAAATAAGATGCTGTTCCCCACATAACAATCCAAATACTAAACAGTAAACATACAGAAAAAAGGAATAAAGAAAGAATTTTAAGAGCTGCGAAGAAAAATGACCAAATATCTTATAAAGGCATATGCATCAGTATAACACCCCAAAAGTATCAGCTCAACTATGTTCAGAGCAACATTATGCAAAAGTGCAATCACCTGAAAACAACCTACTTGCCCCTCAACTGAAGAATGGATTAATTAACTATAGTTCATCTACACAATGGACTACTACTCAACAGGAAAAAAAGACATTCTAAAGTTTGCAGGCAAATGGATAGATTTGGAGAGTATCATCTAAGTGAGGTAACACAGGGCTAGAAAAATAAACATGGTAAATTTTTTCATAAGTGGATTTTAGACATAAAGCAAAGAATATCCAGGCTCCAAACCACAACCACCAGCAGCTAGATAGATAACAGGGAAAACTTAAGAGAGATATCTCAGGATCTCCCTGAGAAGGGAAAATAGAGATCTTCTGAGTAAATTGGGATTATAATGGGGAGTGAGCAAAGATGGGTGGAAACAAATCATGAGACATGGAGACAGTTGAGTGAGAGAACCAATAGAGAGGATAAACTAAGAAATGGATATCTTTATAGATGGAGCCACTTTGGGGTCAGAAAGAAACCCAGTGCTAAGGAAATCTCCAAGAACCCACAAGATGTCCCAACAAATAGTGATTACCATTTATATACAAATAGTGTAAAACAATCTCAAAGACACACACACACACACACACACACACACAGAGAGAGAGAGAGAGAGAGAGAGAGAGAGAGAGAGAGAGAGAGAGAGAGAGAGATACATTATAAAAATACAATTGTACATAGACTTTATTTCAGAGTTTATCAAGGGGAAAATCTGTGGCTGACTACACACTGAACTGTACTAAAGCACTTGAGTCCATACAAACCACAGTGAATAGGAGCAAAGACAGTGTGTGGCATGCTTGTCTCATCTGGAGTCCAATCAAAATAATTAAATACAACTATCACGGGCAGAAAGAATTAAAACAGAATGGTTTATTGGTGACGACAATTGTTCCAGTGAGAAATACAGTGGAGATGAGAGATGAAAAGAAGAGGAGACAATAATAAAATTAAATATAAATATATAAAATTGACAAGCAATAAAAATAAAATATTTAAAAGTTTTCAATTAAACATTGACTTTTTAAAATTATTTATTCCCTAATTATAACTAAAAATAAACTTAATTTTCAAATGTAAAAGTTTCAACATTGTATATGTATGTAATGTGTGTTGATGATTGACAGAGCAAATCCAAGTTACTCATCTTCCCAGAAATTGTTATCCAACTGAGAAAAACACAGTGGCTCAAATGTGATATGTTATTTTGCTTGCCTTTCTATAACATTAAGGTGATTCTAGTCTCCAAAGGAAGCTTCTCATATTAATAGAAAATACCATCTTAAAGCAAAATCCATGGTCTTCTGGTTTTTGTACTCTTTTATCTTCCTGAGCCTTAGCTGAGGGAGTTGTTTGCACATGTGTGCATTGGACCTGACTCCATACCTTTACATTTTGATTGGTTTTGCTTTACTGTAATGTCTTTCTTTGCCAAGGGAAGCTTCTTTGATGAGGGAAGATGCCTATACTTACTTGTGAGTATATAAATGAGTATTTGCAATACAATTATAGAGTATGTTGAATTAATAAACTGGTACATACCCCTCAAATATTCATAAATTTATTAGTTCTGTTTTGTTGTTGTTGTTATTTTCAGTACCAAGAAAGGGTTTTGTCTTCCTCTTGAGTGGGCCCTAAGTAAAATTATAGAGCTGTTGATTACACTGAGATATTGAGACTGAACCATTAGAATTATTATACCATATTTGTCATTGTTGCACTTCATACTTGTAATTTTTGGAGATAACTGTTAATCAAGTCCCTCTTTTGGGAACTTGAATGAGGCTTTCTGGAGCCATAGAAGTAATTTTCTGTGAGTAGGATTTGGGAAGCTTCCAGATCAAGGGCCTCTGAGCTTTGTGTCTGAAGTTCATGCTGTCCTCAGAACACTATGTTAGCTTTCATCTCTGGAGGGAATCCAATGGCATGTTGTCAAATTTAGGGAGTGTCTACGGCATCAGTTCAAACAAGAATTTTAAATTCTCTTTGGCTCATGAATAAAGCATTCTCATCATACAGGAGAAAATATTACATTAGTATGTGTGTATGCACAGATATGCATTTTAAAAAATTTTAAAGTAGATCTTTAATAGTATTGTTCCTTATAACTTTTTTGACAGCCTTACTCTTACTTCATACCCTGTTTCTTCTATATATGCTTTTCCCTGTCCCAGATTAATTCTCAACCTCTTTTTCTCATTTCCCAGAGCATATCAAGATACAAGTGATTTCAGTATTATTTTTGTTTGTAATTAGTTAATTATTTTTACTAGACAAATTGCATTCCCTTTCTCTCCCTCCTCTCCTTATACTCACTCCTCCAGCCTCCATTTACCTACCAATTAGCTTCTCCTTTTGTTTCTTTAATGTTTGTTACAGTGCCCAAGTGGAGAGAAACCACATCACACAGGGTCACTCAGGGACAGCATCAGGGTTTGTCTGCAGAAGAGGTCAGAGTGATCAAGAGACCTCATTATTGTAGAGGGCAAATTGGTCTTATACACAGAGATAAGCACTGGAAAATCCAGGAAGTTTAAACACACAGCTTACCTCTACATTTGCATAAGGTGTATAGCTACCCTTCCTGAAATGCTAGAAAGAATGTAGTTTTACAACCTGATGATTCTTTTCTGTCTGAAGAGAAAGGCTCTCCTAGAATTTATGTTTTTATTTATTTTAGAGCTTCTCCCCTAAATCTTGAGCATTGTTTCTAGACCATAAAACTCACTCTTAAATGAGTGATGTCACTTTGCTTTACAACAGCCTATGTGACCTCTATGTTATCTTAGTTCCAGGCCAATCCAAACATCCAGAGCATTGTGTTTACCTCAGTCAAGCTCCCTAGACCTTAAATCTTGAGCATTATCTCTGAGTCAACAGTACCCACTCTTATGAAAGAAGTCAGATGTACTTTGTAAGAAATCTCAATGTAAACCTGTCTTAAATTGTTTGTGTACTTGGGACTGACTTAATTGTTATCTGTATACTTTTTCCAAAATTGTACTCAGCTTAAATGATTGGGACCAGACTCTAAAAGTCTTGATTTAGAGCTGGTTACAATAAAATTGGGCTGAGCTAAAAGAAAAAAAAAAAAAAAAACTACAGTTCTCTCATGTGTATCAGCCAGTCATGGCATATGAAGTTGCCATAAGAGTAGGAACCTTTCCTTTATCAAGGCTGAATGATGCAACCTCTTAGGAGGAAACATTCCCAAAGAAAGGTAACAAAATCAGTAACAGCTTCTCCTTCTACTGTTGGGAGTCCCATAAAAAGACCAAGTTACACAACTGTAGCATATATAAAGAGAGTCAGTCCCATGAAGGCTCTGTGGTTGTCAGCTCAGTCTCTGTGAGCTCCTACATGCCAAGGTTTGTTGATTATGTGGGTTTTCTTGTGGGGTTCGTCTCCCCTCAGGGTTGCTTAATGCTTTCTCTCCCTTTTGACTCACTGAGAGCTACCTAATGTTTGACTGTGGGTCTCTGCATCTGTTTTCAACAGTTGTTGGGTGAAACCTCTCTGATTAAAATTGGGCTAGACAATTATCTTGAGCATAGGAGAATATTACTAAGAATCATTTCATTGACATTTTTGCCAGGCTTTTGTTTTTATCCTAGGTGTCTGAGATGCCCATTCTCTAGGTGCTGGCCTTTCAGGCACTGTTAGGGATTAGCTTCACTCATGGAATGGGTCTCATGCTAGACCAGTGATGTGTTTGCCACACCCATAAAATTTATGACATCTTTATATTTTTGTCAGATCTAACTGTAATTCAAAGGTTATGTGTCTAAGCTGGGTCTCAGTTATTTCACTAGAAGTGTTGCCTGGCTCTAGGAGATGGTCACTTCAGGCTCCATATCTCTCATTGCTAAACGTCTTAGTTAGGTATCAACCTTATAGATTCTTAGGAGTTTCAATTTCATTAACTTTCTATTTTATCTCAGAGATTCCCCTGATTCCAGTTGCCTTTCTCAGTATTTTTTCTCTCTCCATCTTTCCATTATCTGATCCCATCCTGCTTTAATGTACATTCCCCATCCAGAACCTTCCTCCATCGCCTGGGATGCCTGTTCTGTTTACTACTCACAGTGAGATTCATGTGTTCTTTTAGATTTTTTTTTTATTTTATATCTTCTCTGGGATTGTGGATTGTAGCATGATTATACTTTATTTTATTGTTAATATCCACATATAAATGCATAAAGACCATGATATAATGAGTATTAGGTTAAAATTTTATTAGAATACACTTTAATATAGGACTAATGTAGTTTATTTAGTTGTAAGCTACCATAGAAATAAAATACACTAGACTTCCATCTATTAGAAAAATACATGAAAATGTTAATATTAAATGTTAATTATTAATCATTCATATAAATAATAATGATTCAAAACACACTGATGTTCATTTTATATTAATTATATATTTATGTCATATTACATTAAAATATATTTATTTTATTTAATATAAAATAGTATCAAATTAATTAAAAACTTTTTTCAGATGTTTCAACTTTAATAACTCTAGTATCAATAGATAAAATGGGCTTCTCAAAAAGCATTTCACCAAACAACAAAATATAAGAAATAAATTTCCAATTACATTATATCAAATGAGTTTCTTATTTTTTTAAAAAAGAACAGATTGATATTGAAATTTCTTTAAAAAGTTACAACATTGAGAATAACTTAAAGGGAGAAACTTGATAAAAACAGCTTCAAATTTAACAATAATTGTAGTTAGTTTGATCTTATGTAGGCATATTAAATAATGAAAATAACTGTTCTCTGTGGTTCATTTCTCCAAAATACATGGAATATAAAAAATAAAATCTAAAGCACCTTGAGCCAGGTTAAGCTGAGCTACAGATGTAGAAAGCACACTAGTTCATAGCTAATTACCACAAAAGCACTATAGCCACCACAAACTCCTGCTAATCAACCCTTCACTAATATTCCTTAATATCAATGGACTCAACTCACCTGTAAAAGGACACACACTAACAAGATGGATACAAAAATAGAACCATTCTTTTGCTGCATACAAGAAACACACTTCAACCACAAACACAGACAGACTCAGGCTTACAGTAAAGGGTTAGGAAAAGACTCAAATCCAAGTGGATAAAAGACCTCAACATAAACACAACCACATTGAAATGGATAGAAAAGAAAGTGGGAAATATCCTCTAAGGAATTGGCACACTTGACCACTTCCTAAATATAACATCAGTGGCACAGACAGTAAGAACAACAATCAATAAGTGAGACCTCCTGAAACTGAGAAGCTTCTGTAAAGCCAAGGACACAATCAATTGGACGAAACGATAGCCTACAGAATGGGAAAAGATTTTCACCAACCCTATAAGTGATAGAGGACTGATCTCTAAAATATATAGAGAAGTCAAGAAACTAGAGCCCAAAACCTTAAATAACCCAATCAAAAAATGGGGTTCAGAAGTAAAAAGGGAATTCTCAGCAGAAGAATTACGAATGACTGAAAGGCACTTGAAAAATTGCTCAATATCTTTAGCCATCAGAGAAATGCTAATCAAAACAACTTTGAAATGCCACCTTATTCCTGGCTAAGATAAAAGACACAGATGACAGCCTTTGCTGGAGAGGTTACAGAGGAAGGGGAACACTCCTTCATTGTTGGTAGAAGTGTAAGTATGTTCGGCCATTCTGGAATGCAGTAAACAGTTTCTTAGAAAACTGGGAGTCAATCTCCCCATGGATCCAGCAATACCACTGCAGGGCATATTCCCTAAGGAATTTGCACTCCAAAGGCATTAGCTCAACTATGTTCATAGCAGCATTATTTGTAATAGCCAAAACCTGGAAACAACCTAGATGCCCCTCAACTAAAGAATGGATTAACAAACTGCAGTACATCTACACAATAGAGTACTACCCAGCAGTAAGAAATACTGATATCTTAAAATTTGCAGGCAAATGGATGGATTTGGAGAATATCCTCTTGAGCAAAGGTATCACAAACTCAGAAAGATAAGCAGGGTATGTACTCACTCACTAGTGGACTCTAAACAAAAAAGCAAAAAGAAATGCATGTCCAAGCTACAAACCACAACCACTGAACAGCTTGGGATCTGAAACACCTTGGACCTGCTTCTTGGATCCCACTTCCTCTAGAGGAACACCTGACTCAGTCTTGATGTTGCAATGAGGAAAGTGGATCTGCCAGAAGTGGATGCTGAACTAAGTCATATTGGGACCTTGGGACCTCCTGCCCTTGCTGGGGAGGAGATAAACAGATGTGGAGAAGAGAAAGTGACTGGAAGTGATAGGAGGGGGAAGGGAGCTTGAAAAAGGATATACACGGATAAAAAAATATGACTTATTCATAATAGAAAAATTAATAAAAAGGAAAAATATAAAAATGATTGTAATACAGGAAACAGGTGAAATAAACAGGAAAGCAGAGTAATGAAAAAGATTTTCAGCTGGGGATGAGGGAGGAATATCAACACAAAAGAAGACACACAAGAGACAAATAACACTAAAGATATTTGATAAAACTTCAAAAAGCATGTTTTTATTTTCTTACAATTTAGAAGAAATTCTCAAGTTAGTTATAAGAATATATATGTATTTCAAAAAGTTTTAAGTGATATATCTATGCCAGAAAGTGTTGCATCCAAAATATAAAAAGCCATATTTTAACAAATCAATGTAGTTTTATAGAAGATAAAGGTAATACTTTGCGATTTCTGCTTACTATCTTAGGTGCTGAATTTCTTTAGTCTTTCTTTAATGTTGTTCATCTAATTAGTTGCAACAAGGACTTCTTAATTTAGGTCACTGCTTAGTGAATCGTTAGTGAGCAAAAGTTGCTGTTCAGTGTGTCAGCTTTCCAAATATACCATCAATGTGAAATTGTTCTGTTAACATGTAGCCTTTTCCCAGTTTCCATAATTATAATGAGAGGAAAAAGAAAAAATTAGAGAGACAGAGAAAGTAAAAGAGGATTATTAATTTATCTTTTCTTTATTTGATCAAATTATTTACTACCATAGAATATCAACAAATTTATTAACATATGAGTATTTAATCATTAGTTTTTCTTTAATTTTGTATTCAGGAACAAAATTTTATCCTAGCATATCACACATCAAGGGCAGGTATCCTTCTAAATGATTATTTTTTATATATATTAAATAAAGTATATAATAAATATAAATAAAGAATAAATATCTAGACTTGTCTTGCAGTCTTTTGATTAGTCAAGACTTGAACTTCTGATATTTCTGCCTTAGGCTCCCAAATATCTTGGACTACAGTCATGGTTTCCATAATTCAATGGTTACTGCTTAGTTATATTCAGCTCATATTTTTAACCCATAGTAGTTATTGATGTTAATGTACATATTAGCTAATATTTTCATTACTCATGGGAAAATATCAAAGTATAATTTAAGAAAATAAAAGTTTTATAATATTTACTCTTGATCTTCTGCCTAATAATATTTAAATGTTACCAAGGAAACAAACCCTAGGCATAACAAGTATTATTAGGTTAACTGTAATTGGAAAACTCATACTAAGTATAAACATATTATCAAATGGATGGAACCTAGTCTGAATATAAATGACCAATGAAACCAAGTAGTGATATTAATCATTCTCTATCCTGATAGTAGATGAAATGTAAGCAGCTGTCCCATGCTCTTGTTTCCAGTGTTTTTCCACAATATTGATCTGCATTATTTCAAGCCTTAAGACAAAGTAAATCCTTATCTTTGAGTTGCTTCTTCCAAGTATTTCATAATAGCAACAAATGGAAGTTGGTCTGATGCTGGGTTAAACCATTTTTTCCTATGCAACTGATTTGTAAGCAAATACTTGGGAGGAATTTAAATTTTGATTTTAGAAGAAGTATTTAATAGTTTAATTAATGTCAAATATGTCATATTTGTAGAAGCTAAGAAAATAAGAAAACTGAAGGAAACTGAGCATGGGTTCTTCTTGATGAAAAATGAGAAACAGAAAGGCTACTACAAATGCTATCCTTCAGGGTCAGGCTGTATATCAGGCTCTCAGTAGACATTGGCAATATTTTCAAAATAGTACTGCTCTTGCAGATATATAAATAAAAAAAGTAGATTATGGTGATTTGCAAGAGGCTTCTTGTTTTAGTAGAGTTTCTATTACTTTGGGTGAAAAAGAATGATCAAAAAGTAAGTTGTTGGAGAAAAAGTTTATTTAAGCTTTAATTTAACAAATTTAATTTAACGAATTAAACAAGCTTAATTTCTCAGCTTCAGCCAACCACCATCAAGTATTCTAGCAAAGCAGAGGCTTTACTTAGGAAGTTGTGGTATCTTGCAAATAACAGCTGGTTTTCACCAAAGTGTGTTTTGTTTTACCAAAACAACAGTGTCTAAATGAGAAATAATATATAAGCCCAATAGTTTTTCAACTTCCTTCTGTAACAAAATACAGCCAAATGTGAAATGATCTCCTCTTCTCTCTTGGAATGTAAATGTTCATTTTATACCATTGTATGTCAGACGCATGTCAATCATTTTTAACTTTAAGGCAGATCTCAGGTGAGAGTTTTAGATGACAACTGGATTTGAAGCTTATAAATATTATTAAAGGTGTTAAGGATAATGGGATTTTGTAAATGTATTTTATATTATACAATATCAACGGGGCTATAGGAAAAATGAAGAAACATAGTAAGATGTAAAAGTAATATGGCAGTGTGTAAAGTTGATGATGATTACTTTTGATGATCAACATGTAGCAATTTAGAATAATAATGAAAACAAATCTCTAAGTCTCTGTAATGTATTTTCTATATTAGGTAAATTGAAGTAGATAATATATGATACTGTGTTTGATTCTATTCAATAGAATAGGAATCTGCATTTAATAAATAGGATAAAGGAATCCCAGGAATGAGCTATATTAATCAAGCTATAACTGAAACATAAACATTTCCTTCTAGTTAAATTTGTTAGTTATTTTGATACATCAGAAATTTATCTTCGTCTTCCAATAAGATTATAGTTCTTGAAGGTAAATTGTATGTAATAACATGATGGTAATGCTGCTGATCTCATTGCATGTGCAATAAGAAGTAAATTTTACCATTTAGCTTACAATCTCTTTTTTATTCTCCCCAAGACAGAAGGCTGAGAACATACTATCTACATTAAGAGAAATATAGCTTTATTAATACATCTGAACTATGTCATAAATAAGTCTAAAGGGTAGTAACTCTAGAGCCTGTCAAGTTGACAAGCAATAACTTTTTACACAGGTATATACTTTAGCAACTTTATAATGACATTCTCTAATAGTGATAATAATCTACTCATTATGTCCATATACTCATTTTCATCAAACATATAAGACATATTTGGTACTTAATTTCAAAACTTTTCTAATTTGAAATACAGATTGAACTTTTACATTTGATTTCCTAAAAAAGAATAATACATGTTATCAAATATGGCATTTTTCTGAATTAGGTGGTGTTCTTATTGGTATAACTTTTGGCAATTATTAGAAGGTATGTCTTCTTATATGAGGTATGTGATTGGAGGTGGGCTTGAGGTTTCAAAAGACTTGCATTATTCCATTCTCTCTGTCTCTCTATCTCTGTCCCTCTCTCTGTCTATGTGTGTGTGTGTGTGTGTGTGTGTGTGTGTGTGTGTTTCTGTCTGTTTTCTTCTTACAATCATTATGCAAGAACTCAACTGTGGTTGCTGTCATGCATTTTTTTCTGCTTTCATGGACACTGTCTAAAACTGTACCAATTAAACCATTTTATAAGTTTCCTTGGTCATGCTGTTTTATCACATCAATAGCAAACTAAGACAGGCACAAAATAAACATTTCAATTCTAAGAGTAAGGAATGGGGACACAGCAGGACTGAAACCCATAGGGCAAACATCAAATTCCACATCTCCATACTTAGCATCAAGTGCTCAGTTTTTCACTTATATGCATCTGATAAATAATACAAATTATGGAGGATCACAATAGAGTGTAATGGTTAATTTTGATTGTCAACTTCAGAAGTCTAAAACCATCAAATGGAAAAGCCTCTAGACCTGGCTGGGGAGATATTACATGTAAGGTCTTAAGAGTCTGGGAATGCCTGTCATGAATTATCTATATTAGGTTTGTCTCAATCATTGCTATGAAGGAATGTCTATATTAGACTGACAGAAATTGGAAAACCCGCCATAACTGGGTGGTACATCCCTAGAATACAATTCTAAAATGTTATAAAGAGGAAGCTTAGCTGATCAGTAGTCTTTATTTTATTTGCTTCTTGGCTGTGAATTTCAATGTGACCAGCTTGCTCAAACTCTTGCTATTGTATCATCACTACCATGACCAAAGGAACCTTCAACTGTGAATCAAAAGATATTCTCTTTTAAGACATTTCTTTCCAGTTTATGTTATCATAGCAATAAAATGATTTCCTCTTGGGAAAACTTCTTCTGTCTCTAGGTGCTTACTAATTTTTGTGAGAAAGAATATAGAAGTATGCCCATTCTCTATATCACTTGGTAGTTTTCATTGTCTTCCATTTTTGATAAATTGAACAGAATAAGATAGGAACAGAGTATGGAAAATATTAGATTTAAATATAACTACTTCTGGTTGAGCTACACAAATATTCAGAATAAAGGAAAATAAACAGACATGAGGCAACACCTTGAAAAATGAAAAAACTCTGTTATCTCCTTGATTAAAATGCAAAAGAATTCTTTGCATTCTCTTACTCATTCCCCTGAAGTCTCATTCTGGTCCCTTAAATTTTGTCAGCTAACAACTTAAGCTTTAGCTGTCACCATAATTACCAGCTAACACCTTAGCAAGGGAAACCAGGCATGTACAGCCTATACTTGTAACTCAGTAAATGATTACAGGTTAAAAGAGATAAGAACAGTTGGGTCACAAGAGGAAAGGTGCCAGAAAATAGGCAATCCACTGCACCTGCAACAAATTCGAAGAGCCAGGTTGCATCTAGTTATGTAACCTTGCTTTTTTTTAATACTGAAATGAGTGTATCATATCTTTAATTTTAACTCTAAATCCTTAATGTCATTTTAAAGAATGTTTAGAAAATCTCAAAACTATTTAAAGGACAAAGGTTGCCATTGAGAGTGATTGTTATCTAAGTCTCATTTTTTAACTTTACTTAATTATATAGATATCAATAGAAAGCAGAAAATATTTTCTTCTATTTCTTTAAGGCTTTTTTTCATATCTTCTTTGAGAGCTTTGACGAAAATCAAAAAGGAATTTTTGGTGTTGCTTCCTTCTGTTTCCTTTTCATTGCTCAGTTTAGGCCTTGTATTTGTAGGATCGCCACTCTCTTCTGGAATTACCATGATGTCCTTTATAGTATTATGTAATTTTTTGCACTGACATTTGCCCATGGCTTCAGTGGTTCAAATTAGATAGGTCCTGGTCAGTTGTGGCACTCGGGTTCATCCTTCTGTTGCCTACAAGAAATACACCTAAACTGCAAAGACAGACACAGGCTTAGAATAAAGGGTTGGGAAAAGATTTTCCAGTCAAATGGTCCTAAGAAACAAGCAGGGGTTGCAATCCTAATATCTAACAAAGTAGACTTTAAGCTAAAAGCAATAAAAAGGGACCAAGAGGGTCACTACTTATTCATCACAGGAAAAATTGGTCAAGAGGAGATTTCA
>PVIH01029516.1:0-13532 GCA_004025045.1 Sigmodon hispidus
GTGATGACTTTGTAGGTGATAGCAGTATATACGAAGATCCTCCAACAGGTAGATCCCAACACAGAATTTGGTGTCCTTTAACTGCAGAGTTGAAAGGAAATCCTTTATATCTAAACTCTACATCTGAGGGAACAGGATGGGGAAGGGGTAGGGAGAATACGATTGTAATAATTTCTGTTATGTTTATGAGACGGTAATGCTCCTAAATGCATTTTAATTTCTTTAGAGAATGTCATAATAATTGATATTGTTGTGATAAGACTGGGAATATAGTTGTAGCCACAATGTGGTTTTGTTTAATGTTTTCTGTGTTTAGAATTATTTGTTTTAGAATTGTGTAATGTTTCCATTGGATTGCATTTATTAGCTTTTTCCACTTACATCTTTAATATGTTTGGTTTTTCTGAGGTCTGAGAAGTATGTTCAAGTTTTCAACTATGATTGTTAATTTACTTATTTTTCCTCCTACTTCTGTTGAGGTTGCTGGTATTTTCAGGATTTAAATGTGTACACCTATGTATTTGCCCCCTTTATTGTTAACTATAATTTGTAATCCAGCATTTTCAATATTAATGTAGCCCTGTCAATTCTTTTTGTTCACCTTTGTCTGAATTTCAGATTTTACTTTCAGCCTTTCATAACTTTTTCATTTGTCACTTGTATGCAACATTTTAGGGCTTTTTTTGAAAAATTGAGTTCAGTCATATTTTAAAATTACATAATGCTCAGTTCTGTAATTACTGCAGTTTCTCTTTTAACTTTCTCTGTGCCTTGGTTTTAATGTACTGTTTCGGCCTTTTGATTGCACTTCTTTGGAAGGTTAGCTATCATTATCCTAAAGCTATGTGTAAGGAATATTGATTCCTTTTTTTAACACATAAAGAACCCTAGAGGGCATTGCCATTGATACATTATCGCACCTCTAACTGTATTTTCACATTAGAATTTAGCCATCTGGTGCAATATTCTTACCTACATATGAATTTACCATTTCCTTCACCTGATTTTGCATTTTGTTGCTTTCTTTTCTATAGAATAGCTTCAACATAAAGTAATTTCTATTAATTTTCTTTAGTGTTGGTCTTAGTTACTTTTCTATTGCTGTGAAGAGATACCTTGATGAAAGCAACTTGTAAAAGAAGCATTTAATCTAGGACTTCATTATGGTTTCAGACTTTCCTGGAGTCCATGACCTGCCTGGCTGCATGGCATGTGAGCAGCATCTGAGAGCTTATATCTGATCCACACGCAGTAGGCTGATAGGAGAGACTGGGACTCCTTCTTTGAAACCTCACAGCCTCACTCCCAATGACACATCTCCAAAAGGCCACACCTCCCAATCCTTCTCCAAACAGTTCTGCCAACTAGGGACCAACTAACTAGCAATCATAGTTGAAAACTGGAACACACTACTCAGACCTCAAATTTATGAGTCTATTAGGCCCATTCTCATTCAAGCCACCCCAGAGTACAAAGACTATAGCTTGAATAAAGTTTTTCATTCTCAATGTGTTTTCTTATACTTTTCTGACTCGTTTCCTATCAGCTGCACATTTCAATGCTATTTTTATGCTACACTTTTTCTCTGTTTGTTTTGTTTTGTTTTTCTCTAACTTTGTCAAGATGAAATCAACCTCCCCCCCCCCAGAAAAACACTATATAGCATTAAGATATAGAACATGTTTGGAGATATGTATATGCCATGAAATGATTAACTCTAACCCAGTAATATTTATAACTTCACACACTTTTCTGCATTGAGACTACCCAAGATTCATTGGTTTTAAAGAGTACAGTAAATTAACTGGTTACTTACTGTGTTGTGCACAGATTGCCAGAACTCACTTATGGATTCTTAATTTTACTGTCTGCTCACAGAATTCTATTTTCTACTTGGTCATTTTATTATGTTGTAAGTAGTCTGGAATTAACTTTTAGTTGCAGTTGATTGAGCAAGTACCAGTCTTTCAACAATTCTAGGATATTCTCATCCTTATCTTTTAGAAATGTACTCTTTTTTGTTATTCTAACGGAGCATTTAGTTGTTTTTTTTTTTCTTTTTTCTTTTCTTTTATTATTATGGATAAAGAAGCCACACTTTCTATCCTTGTATATCCTTATTCAAGGTCCCTTCCCCCTCCCACAACATCAGGTCATTCTCTCTTCTCCACAACTCCCCATCCCCTCCTTGGGCAGGTGGCAAGCAGTCCCAAGGTCCCACTGTCCCAATATTGCTTAGTTCAGTCTCCACTCCTGGCAGATCCAGCTTTCTCCCCGCAACCTCAAGAGTGAATCAGGTGTTCCTCTAGGGGGAGTGGATCCAAGGAGTCAGTCCAGGGTGTTTCTGATCCAAGCCGTTCAGTGGTTGTGGTCTGCAGCTTGGGAATGCTTTGCTTTTTTTTTGTTATTTGTTTGTTTAGAGTCCACTAATGAGTGACTACATCCCCTGCTTATCTTTCTGAGTTTGCGATACCTCGCTCAGGAGGATATTCTCCAACTCCATCCATTTGCCTACAAATTTTAGGATATCATTTTTTCTTACTGCTGAGTATCCATTGTGTAGATGTACTACAGTTTGTTAAAGCCATTGTAATTCTGTGTTGCTATCCATTATTCAGTCATTTGTTGTTTAACTTTTAATTTTCATCTCAAGATGTTAGAGTCCTGAACACTTTTATTATTTTTTTTTTTTTCTTAAGAATGATGTCCACAGAAATCTTGTCATCACTCCTGGCTAGGTTAGTAGTTTACAGCATTGGTACCCTGCCAATATTGCAATGCTACCAGTTGTTTATGTTGGAGTAATCTCACTGTGACCTCTTTGTTTCCTGATTTTGACTTTAGCAACCTTTTCTATCTCATACTCAGTTGAAAGGATTCTGCTAGCCTCTCATGGGCATAACCAGTGTAGTTTATAAAAATGTTAAGAGTATGCATTTTTGCTATTCTTTACATGGGCATGCTACCTACCCTCATTTACATTCTTGCTGTGTAGATGGTATTTTTTTCCCTTTCTTATTAGTATTTCCCAGGGAGGTTTTATTCTATTGTTTGTCTTTCTAAAATCTACCTTTAGAATGAGTGTACAGATAAGGGTTGAATACTGCCTAGTATGTACATGGTTCTGCATTTAATCCATAGCCACACAAAACAAGGAGAATGATGGGACACTTTAATCTTGGGCCTTTTAACTACTTTTTTTTCACTAAAGTCTTTTATTTTAATTGCTGTTTCCTTTCTTGTGGCATAAATTTTTAATATTTATTATTAAATTAGACAATATTTGGTAGATTAAAATACAAATATCCCTTCACCCTATGCAGGGTTATGTATTTTATTGAAGCAATATTATTCTATAAGTTTGTTCTTCCAAATTTAATTACCCCAAAGTATATAAATTATCAGTCATAACATTAGAAATCCTGATAACTTTGAAAATGGAAGATATTGTTTCATATACTCTGGGTCCTGTCCAATATTTTGCCCCTTCTGATTTGAATTCATTTCATCTTTTTCTTAACAGAATCTATATAACTTGCATTAAAATGTCTCTTCCTTGAGCTTCTTTGTGTCATTTTTATGCATAAGTTTTAAGATACTAGGGAATATAAAATTCAATACATGAATTTAATCATTATTCCTATCCCCGTTTTTAGTGACCCATCTGATACCTAAATTGTTGGGTTTTGAGAAACTTAGTGTTTGGATGCATCATCTGCTTAAGTAACAAGCATGTTCTATTGACACATTTGACATGAGAATCAGCATCACTTACGACTTTTGAAGTCTTTTTCAGATTTCTGCTGAGAAAAAAAGGATTTGTTTGTTTTGTGATATGCCTTTTCTCACTTTGTTGTCCAGAATGGCGTTGAATTCATATCCTCCTGCATCAGCCTCTTTTTGGCTGGGATTATAGCTGTCTGCCAATACATCTTGCTAAAAGATCTCATCATGGAATCTATAATATATAAAGATTAGTACTGTATTTTTATCCATCTGCCAAGTTGTGACAGAATTTACCTAGTCCAAGAAGTTTTAATACTAAATTTTTTATCTCATTGTGTATCTCAGCCATAGTTTATGTTTTACATGTATGTGGGGAGAAAATAGTATCTTTGAGGCAGATCCTGTTCTTCATATATGTGAATCATGGATTAACGTGACCAAGTTAATGATCATGTTTGTTAGTACAGTACAGTAATACTGTATTACTAAATAGGTAATTTAAAACAGTGTATATAATGAAGTAAAATACATCTTTGTTTTTCAGTACCTCCACAATTGTTTTAACTAGACGTGATGTTTCTAATTTTAAAACTTCTGTCATAACAATAGGTACAGTTCCTATTTCAACATGCCATGTACAACATGAGAAGAAATAGGGGTAGAGGGAAACACTAAGGTCAGTTATGAATTCAGCCACAGAGACAGACACATAGTATATACACCTATATGATGTCCATGCACACATCCATGTGCACGGGGCAGGGAACCAGGTAAGATAGAGCAAGGGTGTGACTACTTGCTTAATAGTAGGTTTATTTTTTCAGATACAAATCCAGTCACTAGCCATTTGTCCTCCATATTCCTTCATACAAGACCTTACATCTGCCATCATTAATCAATATGTATTTTGATTTCTGGAATATTCATATGTGAAATTATCCAAAGGCATCAAGGAGATGGCTCAGTTGGTAATGTGCTTTCTGTGTAATCATGAGGACCAGTTTTTATGTCCTTGCCCCTGTTTCAAATATGCTAGACATGGTATCACACATTGCCTTAATCCCAGGATTGTAGAGGTGAGACAGGTATAATTGTGGGGCTCTGAATCAGCAAGCTGTAGGTTCAGTGACACTATCTATCTATCTAAAACAAAGCAAACATCAGCTGAGGAGGAATGACACCAAACACTGTCCTTTAAAATTTACACAAATACATACCACCGGCATCATACCCATTAGCTAAGGGAATACTTGATATCACTATGAAGTTTTTATCTCTTTTTTAGAGTCCCAGAGATACTTAGTAATCAGTTCAATATCTCAATTCAGCCCTTTGATATGCTGGGCCGAAAGAGTAAGAGTTACTAAAAATATTTGTGTCACAGCCAGAAAAGGGAAGGGGAGTAAATAGGTTATTGACTGAGTATCCTTCATTGTCTAAGTTTTGGTGCTGCAGTGCCTGAGATAAACAAGTTGAAAGACCCCAAATCTGATCTCATGGTTTCAGACTGTAGTAAATTGCTTTCATGCTCCTGGGAATGTAAAAGGATTCTGTGACTGCAGACGTTGTATAGGATTGCAGAAGGGTGTGGTGGAAGAGAGCAACCTGCTGGTTCCTCATAGCAACCAGGAAAAGGAAGATGCACATATGCCCTGTGTGTATTTGCTCATAAGTGCAAACACAGCTCCCTTTAAGGGACATATACATGTACACACTTTCAGGTTTCTACTTCCTCCAACTAGGAAACACCTTCCAATCCATGCTGGATTGGTCCGTTGGTGAAAGTAAAGCCCTCATGATCCAGTCAACCTTTCCACCACCAGACAGTTCCTAGGCCTTCAGCATACAAGCCATTTTGTGGTGTATTCATATCTAATGCAGAATGGTAAATATAGATTGTGTATGTTTAAGAGGATAAATGGAGGTTCTGTAAGTCCAAACATTATCTTGTTTTGCATCTAATGAAATTATATAAATTAAATCCATTTTTGAAAATTGAATTCCCCAAGTAGAATGTATCTTAAGATAAATAATTGTCAAATTACTTTTCTATAAAATGCAAACATGTCGGGGGCTGCCTGGTGAGATGGCGAAGAGGTTGAGAGCACTGACTATTCTTCCAGAGGTCCTGAGTTCAATTCCCAGCAACCACATGGTGGCTCACAACCATCCATGATGACATCTGGTGCCCTCTTCTGTATACAGTATACATGAAAAATAAATACATCTTTAAAAAGTACACAAACATGTTTAAACTGTTTTTGTATGTAATAATACTTTGTACATTTAGTTATGAAGCTGATACATTTTGTTTTCTCTAGTTGTATCATCTAATATAAAATTTTATATGTGCATAAAATTAAATGTGAGCATACTCATATATACTTATATGTGTGTGTGAGTTAAGGCATCTTTAAATTTATTCTGTTTTAATTTTTAAGGACTCACTTCAGTCATGATGAAAGACACCTGGAGACTATGCGAACCTTCTCTAATTTGGTTACTGAATTGACAACCATCAACAGTTTATTATATATTTTTTTAAATTGGGTTCCTATTCATTTGTGTATAAAGAAGCTAAATGACTCCTTAGTTCAATTTTTAATTTTGTGTCAGAAGCTATGTTTACATTCAATGCTATGGTGTACTTCAAGAGATGTTTGCTTCTTGGAAATTTTCTGAATTAAACTTCATTAAAGTTTTGTGAGAATATGTATTTTATTCAGTCAGTTGAAGTAGATACAATGGGTTCCCACATGGCTAGTGCATAGTATAAAGGAAAGCATTAAATAGGGTGCATTTTCTTCAGGTATAACTAGCATCACAGCCTATGCTTTGCAGGAAATGTGGATAAAGGGTCTTCATTCTTAATAGCAAATCCTCCAAAGCTTTCTGTAATGTTTCATGATGTCCTCGGTCCCTTTATTTGTAATTCTCTGACCTCTAATTACATTCTGTACCAACAGTTTTCCTCTTGGAAAAACTTAACTCTTTCTTAGTTGGACTCTTGTTTATTGAGTAAGAAACAAAACTTAGATCCCTCTCATCACTCTGTACACCGACTGTTGGCTTGCTTAGTGATTGTTAACAGACAGTCTGTATCTGGAAACACTGAAAAGACTTGATTAATGCTCAAACTTTTGTTATCCTGTGTACCATATATTTAATTATTTAACTTATGTTATCCTAGTCAGTTGAAAATAAAGGCACTCCAAGATGAAATTTTAAGGCCTAGGTGACAGCAGAAAACTCCAGCTTCTTGTGTTGAATTGAATTAGACTGGACTAAACCATGGACAGCCATACAAAGATGTACTTTTACACAAAGTATTTCTTCATACCTAAGTTTCTCATCTTTATTTATGTGTTTTACTGAAGGAGAGCATCACATGCTTCCCTGACTTTAATCCTTCATTGTGTATTATGTGCAATACAAGAGCCTCAAGGTCTCTTGTGACCAGAGTTATGGGATTACTGCATTGTCCCTTTAGAAAACCAATCACTGTTTTCCACAATGATTCCTCAAGGTCAAAATACATGTGAAAACAAATGTTCATTCAAATATTTATTCTATATAGTCTTAAAGGAAATAAAAAATAAAAGCCTAAACTTTTATACATACAATTAGCTTGTGTACTCCCTAAGACCACCAGGAAGTTGGATTCCAATGCAAACATATGTGGGTCCATTTATTCTTTTGGGCAGGTTTGAATGCAGGCCAAAATCATAAGTTCTAATGCAGCAGAGGAATTTGGCCCTGAACTCAGTGCTCAGAGGGTTTTTAAAGAAGCATGTAAGTGAACTGTTACACAAGTCTTAGTATTTCAGGATTGGGTAAAGAGGTATGAGGTAAAGAGTAATTCTTGAAAACTATTTGTATGAGACTAACTTTTGAATTAGTTTGCTGTCAGGTGCATTCCTGAGATTTTCCCCTCGATTCTTCTTAGATCTGGGCCCTATCCTATGACACTAAATGGTCTTCCCATCAAACAAAGTTTTGTAATGGAAAATCTATTCCTTCACAAGCTGTACTTTTGACCCATAGAGTGAATACTCATTCCTCAATAGATTTATTTTATGGCAGGATTGAGGGCAGGAATGGATACAAGGAATTAATCATCAACCTAGATCATCAATGAACCTTAGTAAGAAAATGTCAGCTAGAAATAGTTGGGTTATTTTAGACCTCAGCTATGTGTCCTTGTGAACTTTAGATTGTTTTTTAGGGTTTTTCATCTTAATATCTGATTTAACCTGAAGTTATTATAAGGCACACTAAAAATCTGTGGCTGTGTCAGCATTAACATGAAAAGAATTTGAGCCAGTCTGGCTCCTGGAATTTTACAGTGTCTCACAATCATCAAATGGAGCTAAAAGTCGTACATCTCCGTAAGTGAAACTCCTAGGTACCAGCTGGGAAACACCTCCTTGTATTGTCAAAACTCTGTATAAGCCAAAATAGCCACTATTAATCAGATAGTGCAGCTTAAGGAGGAAGCCATCTCCACAATAAAAACCCACAGCTCAAAAGGTATTCTGAGGTTGCTTTGGGATGTTACTCTTGTACATTGTAAACATTTGCCACTTGAATTGGTTTAATAAAATGTTGGTTGGCCAGTAACCAGGCAGGAATTATAGGCAGGGCAACCAGAGCTGGAGAATTCTGGGAAGAAGGAGAGTGGAGATGGAAGTCACCAGCTAGACACAGAGGAAGCAAGATGAGAATACCTTACTGAAAAAGCACCCAGCCATGTGGCTAAACATAGAGAAGAATTATGGGTTAATTTAAATGTAAGAACTAATTAGAAATAAGCATGTGCATCCTGCTAAGCATTTGTAAATAAAATTAAGCCTGTGAGTCAATTATTTGTGAAGTGACTACTGCTTATTTGGGAATGCAAGGGAGGACACAGAATAGTATCCATCCATGGGGTCTATGATCCCAGGGCCCCACACAAGCAAAATTTTGAAGGGCTTCCTCCTAGTAGGCTTACACAGAGAAATTCGCATGCAAATTTTGTTCTTCTGACTTGGCTACCGGCAGCATTGACCATCCAGCCACTCTTGATTAACAGACATTTCCAAAAGAATTGATTTTACAGTATTAAGTATGCTATGATCAATGTAAAATACATGTTCCCTGGAAATATGTATTGACTACCTTCTTGGAAGCTGAGTAGATCAAGAATACATTTAGAAATGGTGAGGTGTGAAATAAATCTTTGAGAGATAATGTTTTGTCAAGGAAGCTTTAAAATATATTTTGTGCACAATAAACATTTGCATTTTAAGATATAAGACAGATGGAATAAATGTTTTGTTGGGCAGTAAGAAGTATGACTGGCCTGACTCACTCTTGAGGGAGGGGGGACAAAACTGGATTTGGCCAGGAGTGAAGACTGATCCAAGCATTATTGGGTCAGTGGGACCATAGGACTGTCTGCTCCCTGCCCAGGGAGGGGATGGGGAGTTGTGGAGAAGAAAAATGACCTGATGTGGTGGGAGGGGGAAGAGAATAAGGATATACAGGGATGGAAAAAAATTCAGAGGGAAAGCTGAACACAAAGAAAATATATGTGTAGCAATCTTATTTGCATTTCCACCCTTGATAAGCCATGCTTATGATTTTTATCCTCTGTATAGTTATTGTTAACTTCCGCATTTTAAATTCTTTTTACTGTGTTTTTGATAAATACAAAATAAAGAGGGGAAAAAAAACCCTTAAAAAAATAGAGGGGCTGGAGAGATGGCTCAGCGGTTAAGAGCACCGTCTGCTCTTCCAGAGGACCCGGGTTCGATTCCCAGCACCCACATGGCGGCTAACAACTGTCTGTAGATCCAGTTCCAGGCAAACACCAAGGCAAATAAATAAATAAATAAATAAAGTTAAAAAAAAACCTATAAACAAACAAAAAAAAGAAGTATGACTGGAAGGATAGTAGATGAACTTTTGCATCTAGGAGAGAATGTAGCATGACTCAATTGTTGGGCAGTGATGCAAAGGAGACCTTGAAAAATTTGAAGATGAGGGCTATTTCTAGGCTTTTCATACAGGCATCTAGTGCTATGAATATTTCTCTTAAGACTGCTTTCATTGTGTCCCACAAGTTTGAGTAACTTGTGGATTCATTTTCATTAAATACTAGGAAGACTTTGATTTCTTTTTTAATTTCTCCCTTAACCCAGTGATGGTCCAGGTGAGTGATGTTTAGTTTCCATGAATTGGTAGACTTTCTTTGATTTTTGATATTGTTGAACTCTAACTTTAGGCCCTGGTGGTCTAGTATGTTACAAGGGTTTATTTTCATTTTTTTCGTATCTGTTTATATTTGCTTTATGACCAATTATGTGGTCAACTTTGAAGAAGGTTCTATGAGGAGCTAAGAAGTGTGTATATATATATATGTATATATATATACATATATATATATACCTTTGCATTTTGGTGGAAGCTTCTGTAGATATGTATTAAATCCATTGACATCATAACCTCTTTTAGACTCCTTATTTCTCTGTTGAGACTCTGTATGCTTGACCTATCTAGGGTTGAAAGTGGGGTATTGAAGTCTCCCACTATCAGGGTTTGAGAATTGATGTGGGATTTGAGCTTTAGCAGTGTTTCTTTTATGTAGGTAGGTGCCCTCATATTAGAGGCATAAACATTCAGAGTTAAAATCTCCTCTTGACCAATTTTTCCTGTGATGAATACATAATGACCATCCTGGTCACTTTTAATTGCTTTTAGCTTAAATTCTACTTTGATATTTATTAGGAATGCACCCCAGCTTGTTTCTTAGGACCATTTGACTGGAAAATCTTTTCCCAACCTTTTACTCTGAACCTGTGTTTGTCTTTGTGGTTGAGGTGTTTTTCCTGTATACAACAGAAAGATGGCTTCTGTTTTTGTATCTATTTTGTTAGTGTGTGTATTTTTTATAGGTGAGTAGAGTCCATTGATATTAAGGGATGCTAGTAACCACTTTTTGGTATTTCCTGCTATTTGTGGTGGTAACTTGTTTGTATTTCCTTTCTCTGGAGTATTCCTCTCTGGAATTATTGATTGCGGTTTAATGGGTATATCTGGGATGCTTAGGTTGGAGTTTTCTCTCTAAACCTTTCTGGAGAGCCAGACTGGTAGATAGTTATTGTTTCAGTGTGACTCTGTCATGAAATATCATTTTTACTCCATCTATGGTGACTGATAATTTTGCAGGGTATAGTATTCTAGTTTGGCATCCATGCTGTTTTAGTGTATGTATAACTTCTGACCAAGCCCTTCTAGCTGTCATCATTTCCATTGAATAGTCAGGTGTTATTCTGATGGGTCTGCCTTTATATGTGAGTTGGCCCTTTACTCTTGTAGCTCTTAAAATTTTTTTCTTTGTTCTGTATGTTTTGTGGCCTGATTATTATGAGGCATGCTGACTTTTGAGGAGTGTCATAACTATTTGGTGTTCTGCAATCTTCTTGTATCTTTATAAGCATTTCCTTCTTCACATTAGGAAAGTTTTTTCTATGATTTTATTGAATATATTATCTGTGCTTTTGAGATGAAATTCCTTTTTTTCTGTTCCTATTATTCTCAAGTTAGATTTTTTTTCATGGTGTCTGTGTCTTTTACCTTAGCCAATCTGACAGTTTTCAGGTGCAATAAATATTTTAGGACTTCATGTTTTTTTGTGGAGAATAAAGCCAGTAAATCAAAGGAGGACATTGTGAGGCTCTCCTTGGAGAGAAAGTCATATTTAAAGACAGCTTGTGTGGAACGAGAAGATATAATGGCTCTGGAAAATGAGAGACAGTAGACTTTCATCCTTTTGTCACAATGGAATTTTCTGACACCAAATTACAATGACTTAGTAAGTTGACTTCTACAGATGGATTTTAGGTCTGAAAATCCTTTGGATACAAGTTCATGGTAGCTGTCTATGAGAACAGGCATTTCCGAGAAAATTTTAGTCAGAAAACAAATAGCTGAGATATATTTCGGAGAAGGAAGGGTCACTGCGTCAATAGGAGAGAATACTCTCGGAATTCTTTGGACACAATGGGCTTATTCATTTTCTCAGGAGCAGAAAAACAGTTTCTGCTATCACTTTGGGAGCACATGAAAGATCTAAGACACTCTGTCTTAGTTGGATGAGAAGGGAGCAGCTTTATAATGGAAATAAATTGCCCCAGCATCTGTCCATCATATATTTGCATACCTTTTGGCCAGAAAATGAAGACTGAGTGATATCTTGATAGTTATAGGAAGTTACAGAACTTACTTCTTTAACAGGACCATACTTGAAATCACAATTAATATAGTATGCGTATCTTCTGAATGTCCATGTCAGGCAGGTCAGCAATCTTATATAATCTATGTCCATCTAGCCATTCCTCTGCATGTAGGACATGAGTTCTCTATCTAAGAAAGCAGAATAAATACAGAGGTCTGAGTTAAACTCATCTTGCTGCTTCTGGTTTGAGGACCTCAGTCCTGAGTCCTCTGAAATCTCTTAGGTCAGAATAGTACTATGAAGACCATTCAAATTAGATTTGTACAATTACAAATTATAACTGTAATTATAACATATATTGGGCAGGCGTTGACTATGTGAACTTTTCTTGATGACACAAGGCAGATCTGAGGCATTCTTTATTCATGTAAGTATTTAAATCTCTCTATGTAATATAAGAACCTGGCACATATGGATAATAATTAAAAGAATAGTATGCCCTACATTAAAGAAGTAATTGGCTCACAACACAAGAATAAAAAGAAATGTTGATGCACCCTGATCATAAGTGAAAATTCTGAGACATATTGTGCTAAGTGGAAGGTTTGTACCTATTTGTTATAGAAATAAAATTTCTGTTATTTTCAATGAAATATAGAAGAAATTTCCCAATTGGCCATTCATGCCTATAAGGAAGAAGGCCCAGTACTGCCTGGTCAGCTTCCAACACTTTTTCAGTGTTTAGAATATATCAATATGTGGACTGTGTAAATGGCCATGCAACAATCATTGCATGTTTTCCAATATGTGGGATGGTTATCTATTAGTTGAGATAATCCTAGGGCTACATTGTTCACTGGGGTGATGTCTTAGATTATACATTACAAAAAAGTTAGAAGACACCGTAGACTGTTGGAAATATAACAAGCATTTAGAGTCAATATAACAAGATCTGTGGACCATTTATGAGATATAGGATATTAATTTTGAAGCCATGTATGGCAATGAGAGAAAGTTTTATTTTCCCATAGAATGAGAAATGACTAAATCTTTATGAGCAGAAATTGAGTGTCTGAGGTTTCCATTGACAGAGTGGTAGGTTAAGCATATTCCTCACTAAAAACCACATTTTTCAAATCTCTTGGCCAGAGAGTGAGAATTAAAGGACCCTGAAACAAAAGGAGTAGTCTCTTGTCCCTTTTAGATGTGGTGTTTGAGGTGGGACATAGTTGAGTAGAAGTAGAAGGTCTGAGCTTTTCTTTATCACTAAGGGAATGACTGAATGCTTTGTCAGAGAAGGTAAGTTTTAAGGCCCTTTTTTTTTTTTTTTTTTACTGGAAATAGAAAGTTTGGGGCCTTAATTAGAAATGATAGCTGCCCACCTCAGTTATGTATGTTACATATCAGACCCTCTTAGTAACAGAGTGCATTTAATATCTAATGTACAAGTAACAAACCATTTATGGATAAGGGAGTGTTCCAGTCTGCATGACCAATGGAGAAAGGACTTTATTACAGATTAGAAGATTCATATCTCCAGGCACATGGTGCAGGCCTCATAGTGAGATGAGCGTTACTCATCAGT
>PVIH01029517.1:0-13525 GCA_004025045.1 Sigmodon hispidus
TTTTTAAACTTTATTTATTTATTTATTTATTTGCCTTGGTGTTTGCCTGGAACTGGAACTACAGACAGTTGTTAGCTGCCATGTGGGTGCTGGGAATCGAACTCGGGTCCTCTGGAAGAGCAGACGGAGCTCTTAACCACTGAGCCACCTCTCCAGCCCTACCTGCCTACTCTTAAAAAAAAAAAAAAAAAAAAAGCTATGTCTTCAAGGCACCAGGATACCAGATTATATGCTTCATCTCTAACTGACCACAGGCCACGCCTCAGGCACATGTTAGTGCTAATATACAAAGGGAAATACAGCCTAGTAAGAGGCAGCTGGCCATGTTTTCGCCCCGTCATTGGTTTATGGTTCTCAGACTTAGAAGTTCATTACAAATCTCTAGAAATTCTACTTTTGGCCTATCTATGACAATACATATTTTATTCTATAATTTACTTTATGCTGTATTAGCTATTTAATTCAGTTATCAATTCTGTTCTTCATTTGAGTTTTCTGGACATCCTCGTGTATAGGAATTCTAGCATTTGAAATGAAGAATTTACTCTTTTTCCTTTCCAGTATATGTTCTCTCTCTCTCTCTCTCTCTCTCTCTCTCTCTCTCTCTCTCTCTCTCTCTCTGTGTGTGTGTGTGTGTGTGTGTGTGTGTGTGTGTGTGTGATGTATAGGAGGAGCGTGTGTGCACCTGCGTCTTGCATGTGGAGGCCCAAGGGGAGCATGGACTGCCCTGCTCTAACATTCTTCCTCTCAAACCCTGGAGACAGGGTCTCCCTAAAGCTGAAGGTCTCTGTGCCTTGGCTAGGCCGCTGGCTAACAAGCCCTAACGATCCTTCTTTATCCTCATACCCATCACTCCCAGAACTGAGGTTAAAGGTGCAGGAAGCAATGCCCAGCTTTCACCTGCGCGCCGTGGATCTGAACTCAGGCCCTCACACTTGCACACCCAGTCCTCGTATCTGCTGAGTGTTGCCTCAACATGATAGTCTTTATGTCTGCTTCTTTTTCATGTCTTTGTGTCAGGGTCTAGATGTCTAAACTGATATTAGATTGACAATTCGGCCTCTCTCCCCACAGGGAATGGTGCTCGCTGAGTGTATAAACCCGGGGTGAGGAGGGGTAGGGGAGTGGAGAGGTGGGGGCGTGGGGGGCGGGGGAGACAGGGGTTGAGGGGGTGTACGGGTTCCAGCTGGTTCTGCAAAATTCAAGGTCACAAAGGAGGTAGAATATGGATGCTCGATCTGTGCAAGAAGCCAGAAGTGCGTGCTTTGGAAGCAGGAGTAAAGCTGGGTTGTGGGTTGCACAAGCTTCTGTCCCCAGCATCGCAGAACTCCAAACTCATCTCACATGCCCCTGACACCCACTGGCTGCCCTGGCATAGGGCGGGGTAAGGTGGTACCTGTCCACTGTTGCTCAATGGCACAAACATGAGCCTCCGTGAACTCCCAGGAATATGCCAATTTCTTCCATTCGTTGGACCTCAAATGCCGGGAGGCCAGTCGCCAAAGCACAGAGCGGAGCTGCTGTGTTTCCTGGCTATGGTCTTGCTTAAAGGTCAAGTTCTTTCTAAAAGAGTCGCTGGTGTCCCTGCATGAAAGGTGGTCCTGTGGGGCAGATCCCAAAAGTGCAGGAGCCGTCCGGGGCCTTATAATCTTAGACACAGGTGATGGAGCCTGGGAACCTGAACCAGCATGGGCCTATGGCTTCATGTCCACCACCTGTCTGACTGTGTCTTGCCTTGACCACTGGACTCCACACTGTTCCTCCATCTGGAATCCCTCTCCCTGGCTTTCAATCCACTGCCATAATGGGATAAGAGCACCATTATGCCACCTCCACACAGTCTCCAGCCAGAGACCTCTCTGTTTACACACTATTTCTTTATCACCCATGAAGTTTCTGTATTCAAATCAATCCATTCCTTGGCCAGGATCCCACCAGAGCAGAACTGAGTCTGCCTCATGTCAGTATGTCTGGGCGCTTGCCCATCTCCGGATCCTCACAATCTTACTGGTACCTAAGGCAGAGATGACCACCCACTTAGAGATAGGGTCCCCAGAATCAGTTGAGACTAGGACTCAAAGCTAGCTCCATGCACAGCCAAGGCTTTCCAACAGGAGAGATTAATGGAGGTGGTACCTTCTCCCATCTGTAGAAACGGTCGGCTTTTATGATCATGTCCACCAGGCTGATGTGGTTGCTGCGGGCAGCCACTGCTAGGGCTGTTTTTCCTTGCTGTAGAGAAGAGGCAGGGGAAGCTGTAGTCCCTACAGGGCGGAGCAGAAGGTCCCCTAGACTTGCTATTATTCCAGCAACCAGCTGTGATTGCATCAGAACTACCCGTGCCTAGAGCTGGGCTGGAGAAACAGCTCAGAGGTTAAGAGCACTATCACTCTATCCCGAAGACCAGTTTAGATTCCAGCACCCACCTCGGGTGCTCCACAGATACCTGCAACTCTAGCTCTATGGAATCCAGCACCTCTTCTGATAACCAAAGATGTGCACGCACACTCTTCTGGCCTCCATGGGTTAATGTGACCCTTGAATACAGTTCCTCATGTTGTGGTGACCCCCAACCATACATTGCTACTTTATAACTGTAATTTTGCTGTTGATATGAATTGTAGAGTAAATATCTGATGTTACCCCTCTATGGGGTCGCGACCCACGTGTTGAGAACCACTGGCCTAGAGCTTAGCAAGTAGCTTTCTTCTGTCTTCAACCCCACCTATGACATGATGTCCCCACTCTCATTTCTCAGAGGAAGAAATCTTAACTCAGTGTTTAAGCCTGTCTGTGGCCCATCTCTTGTAATTAAAAAGAAGTTCCAAAGCTATTTCAGCCTTATTCCAAACTAGAAGGCAGAGATGGGGAGGTAAAAATTATAGTGTCACTGGTGGGTTTGGTGGTTGGGAAGGGCACGGGGTTCACTGGCAATATTACTCAAATACATGCATGGAAATGGCATGGGCTATCCTGTCACATCTGCCTACCAATCTCCAGGCACCAGACCCTTTGTTCCAACCCTGTAGATATAGCCAGCTTCTTGGCTTCAGCTCAAAGCAGTGAGTTCCTCCCTAGTCTGGCCTTCACCTTTCTGGCTGACCTGGCTGAGTGACATCCAAGTGCCCGCTCCTCCAAGTCTGTGACCTCCAGCCTCACCCTGCACCTTCTGCTCTCCTGAGGCCTCCAGCCATCTAAGGAAGGAGCCGCCCTGAGGCACAATAGAGGGGAGCTACCCAAATCCTGTTGTATGTGCAGAAAAGTGATAGGCAGTGTGATGCTGGCTGGTCCTGCTTCCCATCACATGACTTACAGGACTAACAGTCTGGTTGGGGAGGGGGTGAAACAGCAACCATAGCATAAGCAGATGGTTGGGCCACAGCTGAGGGGCCTCAGAGGACAGTGGGTGAGCTGGAGGCAGATTTTTGAGCACACAGGAGGTCCACAGCACTATGAGAACAGGAACACTGGTAGCAATGTCTCTGACCGGGAGGGAACAGCGAAAGTTTGGAAAAGGGCCTTCTTAGAGCAGAGGTACCTTATCTCTCAGGCTTAAGTCAACACCAGCAATGAGGAGCATCTCTGCTACATCCTGCCAGGCATGCTCAGCAGCGAGGTGGAGGGGAGTCTGCCGCCTCTGGGAGAAGACAGGAGGAAGAAAAGCATGCAGAAAGCATATGGGAGCCATGCACACTCAGGATTTCTGTGAGTTCAAGGCCAATCTGGTCTATAAATGGGTTCCTGGACAGCCAGAACTATGCAGAGACCCTGCCCCCCCCCAAAAAAAATACAATAAAATAGATAGGGGCTGGAGAGATGGCTTGGTGGTTAAGAGCAGGCACTGTTCTTGCAGAAGATACTAGCTGAATTCTCAGCACCCACACCGGATAGCACACAGCTGCCTGTATCTCCAGCTCCAGGAGATCTGATGCTCCTATGGCCTCCCAGGGCACCTGCACACACATAGCATACATACAGGTAGCATATACTCACACACACATAAACATACAGATTTTTAAAAACCAACAATCTTGGAAAGCTAAAAAAGGAAATTAATTTCTCAATTCTAGGCCATGCTGGGAGACCCCTGGGTCTGAATGGTGTCTGCGGTCACTTACAATGTCCATGGCATCCAGATCACTGTGGGCATCTATGAAAAGCTGGACCAGGCCAGGGAAGTTGTGCCTCACAGCAAGGTGTATAGGAGCAGTGCCCTGCTATGGGAGACACATGGAGATGAATCAGTAAGTCCTTCCCATGACTGAAAATTGGAGGTGGCTGGGTTAACTTGGCCAGTGTAGTCTCTTAAACAATATAGGTGACCTGGGGCAGGCATAGTCACAGTGACTGAAATTGGAGGCCTAAAACTGATCCATGAGGAGGGTGGTAGTCTTCATGCCAGGTTAGAGGTCCTGCTATGTCATGCCAGCCTTGGGTATATGTACATTGAAAAGATTTAAAAGAGAAAATTTTTTGGAATATATATCCTTATTTACATAATGATGATAATTCACACACACACACACACACACACACACAGGTTTAGTAAGGTCAAAACAATTTGCAGGTATTAGGTAGTACCAGGGCTCAAGGCCAGGTTTTCTCTCTCTCTCTCTCTCTCTCTCTCTCTCTCTCTCTCTCTCACACACACACACACACACACACACACACACACACACACACACACACACACGACAGAGAGACAGAGTATATAACTAAGTGGTAAGTGGCTGGATGTACAAAGATTAAAAATTGCCGGGTGCAGGTGGTTCAGCTGGGAGGATGGTCAAGCGTGGGTCCAACTCTGTCCCTGACAAACAGCCAGAAATGAAATGCCACTGTTCCCTTAGTCTCTGCCCCACCCTAACCACAAGGGACAGGAAGTGCCCAGTTCTCCTTCCAGTGCTTAATATAATTACAGAAAACTGCAATGTGGATCCCTTCAATCCAGGCCCAATACTTACCTTGTCAGCCACATTTGTGCACCCGCCTGCCTTGATGAGTGCTCGGCACACATCCACAGAGCCACCAAGGGCTGCGAAGTGGAGACAGCTCAGCTTTTTCTGAGAAGAAACAGGCATCAGAGCACTATTCCAAGGATCTCTCGTGGGACAGGGCACCAAGATTCATGTTCCACTCAAGTCTCGTGGCAGGAATCAGAGGAGATTTGCCCAGGCCAAGTGGCTAGCAAAGAGCCCACTGTGGCCTTGACTACAACAATTACCCTAAACCACATAACTAAGCCATGGAGAAGCCAAGACCAGAACCCAGGGTGACTGCCTTAAAGCTTCTATGAAGAGAGGCTTCTTCACAGAACACTTAGGAGTCTGATTGACATACTACGACTCAGTAGCCTAGGGAAGCCACCAATCTCAGGAGTGCCAGCTACCTGGGTGAGGACATTGACGTTGCTCCCAGCACTGAGGAGAAGCTTCACACAGTCTGTGTGGATCCCTTGAGCAGCTGCATGCAAAGCAATCAGACCCTCCTGAAACACGGAGAAAGGAATGGAGCCTGGGGAAGCCGAAGGCAAACCCCGGAGTTAAGGACACACCTATACTCTGGTCCTTTGAGCTCAACCACCTACTAGTGAGGACAAAGGGTTTGATGCTGTGGCTTCTGAGCATGCACTGACGGCCTCACTGTGGGATGCAGATGACACGCTGCTCATCATCACCTCTGCCATGTTCTCCTTGCCATTTAACCCACCTCACCCTCACTAATCTGGTCCCTCCTGTATCAGAAAGCTGCCCCTCCCCATCCTACGGGAAATGGCAGCTCCTCAAGGTTTGTTTACTTATTTATTTGTTAATTTATTCTCATAATTTGTTTGTTTTCTGTGTGTTTAGTTTTTGAGACAGTTTCTTTGTATGACCTTGGCTGTCCTAGAGCTCATTCTATAAACCAGGCTGGCCTCCAATTCACAGAGATCCTCCTGCCTCTGCCTCCCGAGTGCTGGGATTAAAGGCCTGCACCACCACTGCCGCTCATGTTTTGACAATGCTGTCTGGCTCCCTGCTCATCCAGGTCCCTGGGGCTGCTGCTCCCTTCCTCCTGGTGGCTGTCAGTGTGAGAGCATGCCCTGCTCCAGGTGTCTACCAAAACAAAGTACACCGCAGTGCAGGCTGGAGGCTCCTCAAAGACAGAGAGCCAGCAAGGATCCCACCTGTATGTGTTCCCAGCTGCAAGGATCCCACCTGTATGAGTCCCCAGATACAGACTCACTGTGTTCTGCTCTTCTAGGTCTAGCCCAATGTCCACAAGTCTCCGCAGCACAGCTACGTGGCCCTGGCTGGCAGCCAGGTGCAGGGCAGTGTTCCCCTCCTGCAGGAAGAAGACTGCTTGAGGGCTCACACAGAGCCCCCACATTTCAGCATGTCATAGAACCCCCACTGGAGCTGCCCCCCTCATTTTACAGATACAAAAGTTAAGGCCCAGAGTGACATATTCAGGGTGACAGAACAAGTCTGATCAGCTTCATGCCTGTCACTACCAAAAGCCACAATCAGGGGCATTCTCAAGGCCCAAGTCCTGCACACACTCTTGCTCCTTATGATTCAAAGCAGGTATATTACTTTAAAGATAAAACAGGTGCTGGGAATGTGTGTCAGCATGTACAAAGCCCTTGCTCCAATCCCCGAGACTATAAATATCAGGCATGGCAGTGCTGCCTATAAACTCAGTGCTTGGTGGACGGGGACAGGAGGACAAGTCCCAGATCATTTTTTGATACATGCTGAGCTTGAAGCCAGGACTAGATGAGATTGTCTTAAAATAAAAAAAGGGAAGGAGAAGAAAAGAAAAGATGTTCAAGATGCAATTTCATCTTGGACATCTCACACCCCACCAGCTGGCCCACATGCACTAAAGTGCCCACTAGACCATCGGACACATGACACGTTCTGGCCTTTGGGGGCCTTTCCCCTCCAGCAGAATGCCAGTCAGAGGTAGGCTCCAGGAGGCTGGAAAGAAGGCTTAGTGGTTAAAAACCCTTGTTCTCCCACAGGACCTGGGTTCAACTCCCAGGTGATGGCTCACAACCACCTGACACTCTGTTATGACCTCTGAAGTCACCAACCCTGCACATGGCATACATATATTTAGGAAAAACATTCATACACAAAATAAAAAGTAGGCTCTAGGAGGTACCAGGACCAAGAAGGCACAGGAAGTGAGGCAGCCTGGTCAGGGGTTTTGGGGTGCCTCTCGGTCACAGTACCTTGTCTTTGACACTGTGATCACAGCCAGAGCCCACGAGGAAGTCCAGAGCATCCAGCTGTCCATGCTCAGCAGCTCTGTGAAATGCTGTTCTTCCCAGCTGCCCAGAAAATGAGAGACAATAAACCTCCTCACACCATCGGTGCCCACACCTACCCTGCGAGCTGGCCTGCGCTTTCCTCACCTCTCTGTACTTGTGGCCTCTCCCACACCACCCTCCCTGCCACTCAGCCCCAGGTTCTAAACAACATCCCCTTTGTTGGGAGGAGATCTCCTTCTGCTGTAGTCCTTCAGTGGATCTTGCAAACCTCTTCCAGGAAGCAGAGAACAGGCTCCTTTCTTTAACCTGCCTAGTACTTGATGGAAAGGAGAGTCAACCATGTTCTGTTTTTATCCTGCTCATCCGTGTGCCTGCCATGTCCACTCCAGGGACACTCAAGGTAGTATACAGTTTTCCTCAATGATCAAAGAATGCACTCCAGGTGTGTATTACCCCTAGTAGAGCCTGACACATCTTCAGTAGTGCCCCAACTCATGGGGTACACTCAGTAAAGTCCTAGCCAATGGGAGAGTTGAATAGCTTTGCATGGGTCTTACCTTGTCTACACGGTCCAAGGCCACATCCTCCAGATCTTCCATGATAAAGGCAAGCACGGGCATGTGGCCTTTCTGAGCTGCACAGTGTAGTAACGTCAAGCCATCCTAGAAACAAGCCCAAGAGGCCCTCTCCTCATACACTATCTCCAAGCCCACAGTTCCCATGGCAACAATGCTGTCAGTGACCCAGTGAGGCAGCCAGCAATCAGGATGCCAGAAGCCAAAAGCCTGGCTCCATGCTCATCAACTCTGGTTTTGGACCAGTTATCTTTACCTCTCTGAGGACTGCCTCAGTGCAAGTCAGAGCACAGGAAAAGTATTTATGTGTCTCTAGCTGGCCTGGAACTTGCTAGGTAGACAGGTTGGCCTTGAACTCATAGAGATCCTCCTGCCTCTGCCTCCTTCCTGAGTTGGGAGTAAAGGTTTGCACCACCATACCCAGTTAGGAAACATTTTACAAACAGGAAAGTGATTTGAAACTGTAAAGTCACACAGCACTTGGCATACCAAGTTCAGCCCACAGAGCAATTGTGTCAGTTTTAGTCACCAACCCCCTTCATACAGCTACAAATGAAAAAGCCGGGAACAGGGCTGGAGAGATGGCTCAGTAGTTAAAAGCAGGCTTCTCTTCCAGAGGACCTGAGTTCAATTCCCGGCACCCACATCAAATGGCTCACACATGCTTGTAACTCCAGTTCCAGGGGATCTGATGTCCTCTGGTCTTTTAGGGTACCTAAATGCGTATGATGCAAATAAACACACACATTTGCATAAAAATTAATAAAACATAATGAAGCCAGCAACTGAGTGCTCTGTGTAAGGTCCCAGGGAGAAGAAAGGCCAGATGTGTACCACTAGATCTAGAGTCAAAAGGCCTTTGAGACGGAGGGGGAGGTAGAAAGAGAGATGTCTCTTGAGTAATATTTAAATGAAGGAGACTTGCAAAGGACTAATGACCCAGAACGTCCACCCCTGCCTGAGTTAAGGTTGGAGTCCTTGGAGCACTGTTTGTATTTTTAAAAAAAAATTCTTAAAGATGGAGAAATGGCCCAGCAGTTCAGTTGCTCTTGCAGAGGACCCAGGGTCCCAGCACCCATGTGGTGGTTCATAGCCATGCATAACCCCAAGTCCAGGAACTCCAACAGGCATGCATGTGGTACACATACATTCACGCAAGCAAAATATTACATATAAATAAAGATTTTTTAAAGAAATGTGTGTACTGTGAGAGTGTGTATGTGTACGCATATGTATGTGTGTGTGTTCCTGTGTTCTGCCCCACCCTTTCTTCCCCCAAAGGCCAGAAGACAGTGTCAGATCCTCCTGGATATGAAATTACAGGTAGTTACAAGCTTGGGTCAAGGAGTGTTCATAACCACGGAATCATCCCTCCAGTCCCCTGGAGCACTATCTCTCAGCGCACCAAGAATCAGCAGAACACGGGTCCACACCCTGATAGCTGTCAGATCTCAGTGAGTCTAAATTTGAGGACTGTGGCTTTCACTGTATGTAAACTCAAGTTAATGATAACTATGCTGAAGTAATAGAGAGAAATAATATACAGCTCTTTGAAATTTACATTGAAATCTATCATATATATAAGCATATATGTATATCTATATAATACTCTAAAAAGATCATCAGTGAGAAATTAATCTACTTAAAAAATAATTTATAAAAAGAGTCAGGAATGGCACATGACTGTAGTCCATACTCAAGAGGCTGAGCGGAGAAGATTACTTGACACAAGGAGTTAAGGGCTAGCCTGGGCAATACGGCAAGACATCCCTCTCAATAAACAGCCTAGGCTAGCCTCAAATTGGCTGTGCAGCCAAGAATGGCCTTGAACTTCTTATCCTCAGCTTCCACCACCAGAGGTATGGAGGGAGTACGTCCTAGTTATTTCAACTAACGTTCACTCATACCGGCCACTAAAATTTAGAGTGTTTTTTTTCCAAGATCATAAAACAAGAGTAATCTAAGTGGAACCCATCTGTGGATTAGAAATCTAAGATGGGGCCTGGAATAACAGCTCAGTGAGTATAGCCACTGCATCTGACAATCTGAGATTGAGTCCCAGGTACCATATGGTGAAAAAACAGAACCAACTTCTGCAAGTTGTGTACACACACACACTCTCTCTCTCTCTCCCTCACACACACACATATGTATATATATATATATATATTAATTAAAGAATGCCTAAAATGGGGCTGGAGAGGTGGCTCAGAGGTTAAGAGCACTGACTGTTCTTCTAGAGGTCCTGAGTTCAATTCCCAGCATCCACATGGTGGCTCACAACCATCTATGATGAAATCTGGTTCTCTCTTCTGGCATATAGATATAAGAGAGGCAGAATGTTGTATACATAATAAATAAATCTTAAAAATAAGAATGCCTAAAATGGGTGAGCAAGGGAATATTCCTGGGAAGAAGGTTAAGTTAGAGTTACTGAAGTTCCAGACAGTTGTGAACTGCTATGTAGCATTTATAATAATTTATAATTATAACACCTATAATCTTATTTACAAAATTCCTTTTGTTGTGTTAGATTCTGGGAGTTCACAGGTCTGAGATTAGGATGTAGACATCTATATTTGGAGGGTATTTGGCACCAGAAAAAGAAACCATGACTAGGAATATAACTCGGTGGGTAGTGCTAGCCTAGCATGCACAAAGCCCTGGGTTTTATCCCAACACAAAATAAACAAGGTGTGATGACATGCGCCTGTAATCCCTGAACTTGGTTGGTGGAGGCAAGAGGATCAAGGTCATCTTCTGCTACATATGGAGTTCAAGGACAGACTGGGCTACATGGATCCCAGAGGAGGGATTCCAGGCATGCAGATTTGTGGGATCCTGGTCCCCTAAGTCACTCACATATCAAGTACTGAAGGAGGCCAGGGTCCTAAGGGGCCAGCACTCACCTAGCCTGGGATATTACAACCACTACTGTTTTTGCTTTTCCTACCACTTTGAAGTAGGGAACACCACCACCACCACCCCTCTCTGCCCCATCTCCAAATGGGAAACTGTATTGGGTAATAAAGCAATCCACCCAAGGTCTAAAAGTTGGTACCCAGGGTTCTGATCCTTCCATCTGCCATCCAGAGGATGAGGAGGGCAGAGCTTGGCAGGAGGCCTGAGGAAGACTTCCTGCCTCAGTGACCTTCCCAACTGCCCTGTAGAGTGTTGGGCAGAACCCTGTCGGTAAATATGGAAATCAGCCGGCCAGACAGCTGGAGAATGTTCACCCCAGAGCAAGGAGATGTGGAACAACCAGATGAGAGACAGTCACCTGATGAAAACACTCCTGCCATTTCTCTACGCTAGGAAGGGCTTCCAAGGGCTCAGCTCATCGGGGGATGTGAGGCTCCAGACGGCCAGAGGGGAGAAGTCAGGAGGCAGACAGGCTGTGGCTGCCAACTAAGGCCTTACCTTGTTCTCACAGTGGACCTTGGCCCCAGCACTGACGAGAATCTGCACAATCTGCAAGTGGCCGAACCAGGCAGACAGGAGAAGTGCATTCATCCCAAACTAGGGGAGAGGACAGGAGGAGGTGAGAAGAAAAGGAGGAGACAGAGGAGTGGCTGTGTCCACAGGCCAAACCATTCATCTGCAGGTGCTGCTCAGTCCCGAGGGCCCCGAGCTGTAGGCACTTAAAAACTAAAAAGTTTTGCTGGCTTTTTAAAAGATGCATTTATTTTGTTTTCTATGTATGGAGGGTTTGCCTGTACATGTGTAAGGGCACCACATGTGTGTCTGGTGCCAGAGGAGGCCAGAAGAAGGTAACAGATCCCCTGGAACTGGAGTTATGGATGGTTGTGAGCCACCATGTAGGTTCTGGGTCCTCTGCAAGAGTAACAGGTCCTCCAAACCACGGAACCATCTCTGCAGCCTGAGTTTTGCTGTTTTTAAATCAGAGGCTGATCATGCTATTGGAAACTTTCTTTTGTTTGATGAAACTTAAAATTAAGATGCCGCCATTGCTGCTGCCGTGGAAGAACCATTTAGAAGAAAATGTTTGCAGGGAACAGAGCTCCAGTTTGCTGCTTTGAGATAGGTTTACGAGGTAGCCCAGGCTGGCCTCAAGCTAAAGATGACTTTGAACTCCTGACCTTCCTGTCTCCACCTCCCGAGCACTATAATCACCATGTCCAGCCTCTGTTTATTGTATGTACATGCAGTGGAGAAAACATTGCATTTCTCTCTTTCCTTGCACCTTTTTGTGGCTTCCATGGATTGAATGATCAGATTTAGGTTACCAGGCTGCACAGCCAGCACCTTTACCCACTAAGTCATCTCACCTGCCTATGGTTATTTATTTTGAGATAGGGTCTCACTGTATAGCCCTGGCTATCTCAAAGATCGTCTGTCTCTGCCTCTGAAATGTTGGGATTAAAGGTGTGTGACACAATGCCCAGTGGGTTTTAGTTAGTTAGTTAGTTAGTTAGTTAGTTAGTTAGCTTAGTTTAAATTTAGTTTGGAGGCTAGGTGTGTAACTCAGTTGGTGAAAAGTTTGCCTAACATGGATGAGGTCCTGGCTGTAATGCCCAGTACCTCATCAATTGGGCATGATGGTATGTGCCAGCATGTTAGAGCATTCAGGGAGTAGAGGCAGTGGGAACAGAAGTTCAAGGTCATCCTTGAGTCTAAAGCTGGGCTCCCTGAGATCTTCTATTTTTTCCTTTTCTCTCTTTCTTTCTATCTGTCTTTCTTTCCTTCCACTCTCTTCCATTCCTTCTTCTCTTCCTTCCTTTCTTTTTTTTAAAATTTTTCCAGTGCTGAGGATAAAACCCAGTACCTCATGCATGCCAGACAGTCACTACATAGCTGAGTCACATCTCTAGCCCTAAGTATCCATTCTTAAGTATTCCGTATCGAATGGCACTGTCAGATTCAGCCCTTTTCCTAAACCTGTGGAGGCAATTCTGTAAATCCTGTATTTGGGGCTCCTTCCCTTTCAAGCAGAGCACCATCTATTGATTTGCCAAATTTGCTTCAGGACACAGTTTCTTAGCAAGTTGCCTGTTCAGGAGCTGACCAGGGCAGAGCCCTGTGACCTATCACAGGAATCCCACTGCTTGGCCCCTTTACTTAGAAGGCCTTCATTGAAGTGGGAAACACACTTCTACAAATTGGCACAGGCCACCATTTCCTAAATATAACACCAGTGGCACAGGCACTAAGACCAACAATCAATAAGTGTGATCTCCTGAAGCTGGGAAGCTTCTGCAAAGCCAAGGACACTGTCAATAGGACAAAACGCCAGCCTACAGAATGGGAAAAGATTTTCACCAACCCTACAAGTGATAGAGGACTGATCTCTAAGATATATAAAGAGCTCAAGAATTTAGATCCCAAAACCTTGAAAAACCCTATCAAAAAATGGGGTTCATATCTAAAAAGGGAATTCTCAGCAGAGGAACTACGAATGGCTGAAAGGCACCTGAAAAAGTGCTCTTCATCTTTAGCCATCAGAGAAATGCAAATCAAAGCAACTTTGAGATACCACCTAACACCTGTTAGATTGGCTAAGATAAAAGATACAGAAGACAGCTTATGCTGGAGAGGATGCGGAGCAAGGGGAACACTCCTCCATTGTTGGTGGGAGTGTAAGCTTGTTCAGCCACTTTGGAATACAATATGGAGGTTTCTCAGAAAATTGAGAATCAATCTCCCCAAGGACCCAGCAATACCACTTCTGGGT